>ML786296.1:411320-459399 GCA_009831015.1 Picea engelmannii | reverse complement strand
ATGATCTTATTTTGATTTCTGGCTTCTAGCTAGTGAGCCCAATATTGGGGGTTTTGAGGGTTTTGACATAACAAACCCTAGAGGACGATTCAGTGGTGAAATATTCCACCTATCTTGTCCCAAGCTTGGTCTCGGAGATGCAAGACTCTCCCACACCATTCTAGTTCTAGATCTACTCAGTTGCAGGAGGATTCTACATCAGTTTCATGTGCAGATAGAGAGAGGTCGCACCAGTTGAGGGATTCCAGCAAGAGGGGTGCACCATCTTTGGAGAGAGATTTGTTGTAGGAGATTGGCAGGGCTGTTGAGGATTCTATTACTTGGGTTTTCATTGCAGGGCCTTGGACATCATATCTAGTGCTTTCTGAGACAGTTTTATGGCTCATATTATTTCTTGAGTAGTGGGGCGAATTAAAGAGAAGGAGGGCGTTTTTGAGATCCAGATCTAGTTCGTTTGGAGGGGTTACACTTCAGATCTAACCCTGAGACTTTACCTAGTGACTTGAAGTGTCCCAATATATATTTTTGGAGAGTTTCAGAGCATTTGGTGGCATCCTTCAGCAGGGCCGAATTATCTAGGGTTTCAGTCATCCAGTGGGGCACACCATTCAGTGGGGGATTTCAAATCTACAGAGATTGAGAGGGATATTGGAGATTCGGTCACCTGGGTTGTTCTTACCATCACCCGATCTATCAGTTGGCATATTTATTAGGGCGATTGGACACTTTTGGCAGCAGGGCCGAGTTATTGAGGGTTTCAACCTTCTATTGGAGCGTGGCATTCTTCAACTGGAGAGTTTGGCATTCAGATCTACTTGTATTGATCTTCATTTCTCATTCAACCTTTGGAGGCATCTTTTGTATTAGCGGGATAATTTTGTAGCAGCTCTCATCTATTGTCTATCTTCTTAGCCATCTGTCGAGCATTCCAGATCGGCATCTTCATTGTAGCAGGTTTCTCTATTTTATGAATAAAGAAGAATTGAGATGTTTTGGCTTGACTATCTTATTGCATATGGTTGAGGTATGTTCCATGGTTATCTCTTTCTGTTATTTGCTGCATACACACATATAAACACATCTAAAAGGTAGATCAGAAAAGTGTTTGACGAAATACCTCACTCAGAAAAAGTTTTAAAAAGACACCAAAACAGTGATGATCCTTGTATAATGGCTTGGGATCATTACACACGTAATTGGGGCTTCCACAAGTAGTATTCAGTAACCCATCTGCCTGGAATTCCACGTTCACAGATGATATTAGATGTCCCTCTCAAAAATTATTGCATTATTTCCATTTTCCAAATGTAATTGCAGACATACCCTCAGTTGTTGAGGTAGAGCGTTAAGACCAAAGTCAGATATCTTCACATTTCCCTTTGAATCCAACATAACGTTTTCGGGCTGATCATTCAGATTCAACAAATAACGTTTACGTCAGATAAAACGAGGAGAACTAAGAATCATCATACTCCAATGATGTGTGGTTTTCACTGCATATATATACCTTCTAATCTCTGTAGTAAATACCCCTGCTGTGACAATATCCTACAACGCAAATAAGATGATGGAAATACTTTCTTGCCTCATTTTCTTCCACTTTTCATCACATGAATGCACATGGAAAAGGGAGATTAAGTTTTAACACCACATGCCAGCAACAACCGTAGAAAAAAAAATCCAGTACAACAAGCAAACTCACGATTTTGTCGAACAATTCACCCTCTGTGACAAATTCAAGAACAATGTATATCTTCTTCTTACTCGCCAATACCTATTTCAGAGCCAAAGACAAACATCTTTATCATTGCATAAAACCCTACCATCCTTATCACTACACAAAACCTTACCATCCATCCTCTGTTCAGATATTAGGGTAGACACCATCCATCTGTTTATTAGAGAAGACACATTAAACATTCGTACCAAGCACCCAACATCCTTGTCATGTCAAACTGGAAAATTCATTAATTGTGTAATCAATTTTTTACATTGAATGACGTGAAGCCTGCAATAACACATCAAAGATATTAGCCAATTAAATTTTAGAAAAATGTGTTTTTTTATTATTTAAAAAAATACATATATTGATTTCCTATGTTACACATTGAATATAGCACACAAAATTAAAGTCAACAATAAATTAATACAGAGTCAAAGGCAAACTCATTACTATAGTCCCATGCCTTTGGCAGGGACTAATAATATTTTTGTTAATATAGATAGCATCGCTTCCCAAACTTTAATTCATTTTTTTAATTAAAATATTATTGTTATAAGGAAATATTTTTATTGATAGCTTCGATTTTCCTAGTTCGGAAATATTTTTATGGATAGCTTAGATTTTCCTAGCTTTAACTTATTTTTTAAAATTAAAATATTGTTGTTATAAGAAAATGTTTTTTTATGAAATTTCTTTCAAAACTCTAAAAATTTAGTTGAAATTTTTAATAAAATTAACATATAAAAACACATAATTTTATATGTTATTAAATTAACATAAATTTCTTATGAAATTATGATCGAGACTTAAGGTGTTTAAAGAGATCTTCCACGTGTTTAAATTCATAAATAAATTAATGTTTCAAAGACGACGTGTAATGTTCTTTAAAGCTTTAATACCAATGATAGAGTCCAAGGTGGGATAAATTTTCCCTTCACGTGCATGCAATCCCTTTGATATGTAAGAGATTGGTCAGGGTTGTAGCTTGGTGTTGCATCTAGGCACAACAACCTAGCCGGTCATGATGTGATGGTCATGGTGCGTAGTACATTATTGTAAACAACTACTCGTGGAAGCAATTAAGGAGTAGAAGAGCCGAAGTGATAAGTTGTTCTTGGGTAAATACATTGGAGGGACTTCAGAAGAGAGGATGGGAAGGTCCCAGTTTATGTGTTTTGTGTAAAAGGAACTCAGAAAATATAGTTCATTTGTTCATAGAATGTAGTTTTACAAAACATATCTGGGTAGTGTTAAAGTTTTCGCTGAATTTTAGAAGGACATGGGTAGGACAGGGTTTTGTTGATTGTTATTGTCAATGGATTAGTGACAAGTCGATATCACCAAAACTAGCAGTCATAACATGTTGGTGTTTATGGATTGAAAGAAATAAGTGCATATTTGAAAATGCGGCTCCCTCTGCCTATTCAATTTTATATAAGATTTTATGACTGTACAAACCGTCTACACCTTCCTTACCTCAATCTTCCATAAATGAATGTTTTATTCAATATGAAGAGGGCTCCTCCATTGCTTTTTTCGACGGGGCAGCAAGAAGCGATTGCTCATCCTGTGGAGTGGGAGGAGTGATTAAAACTATAGATAAACTTGTTTATAGATGGCATCTAAATTGTGGCAGAGGAAGAAATTCGAAGGCAGAGCTCATGGGTATCTGGGCTACCCTTACTTTAGCTAACCATCTTGCTCTTCATAGGCTGCAAGCCTTTGGTGACTCAAAAGTGATTATAGAGTGACTAAATGATGGGTAAATTGGACATCTGATCCATTGAAGGCTAGAAGAAATGTACAAAAGATTTATTCAAGAAATTCTAGGTTCTTAGCTTCCACCATATTTATAGGGATTTCAACAAAGAGGCCGACAAGCTCTTAAAAGAAGCTCTTCTGTCTCTTGAAGGAAAGATAACATACTATCAGTGGGAACCTGGAGGAGTTGAGCAGACAAAGCATTTGGATATATACTGAAATTTCCAGCGAAGATAGGGATTACTGTTATTTTGTATCTTTCTAGTTTTTGATACTTTGATAATTTTCCAAAAAGGTTTTTTTAGTACAGTTATGTTTTAATTTATCCAGCCCTTTTTTTATAGTCAGCGGCGATGTAATATTTTAGAAATGGATGTATGTCTGGGATAAGACTTATGCCATATGTTTTTGTGGCGTAGCAAGGATATCCATGGATGATAGTATGTAAATTTTTTTATATATTTGAATATAATTTTGAGCCAATTTTCACTTGGAAAAAAAGAGTGTGGTTATAGTTGTTTACTTAAAAGTTAATTTATCCGGAAAAAGTAAAAGTTAATATGTTGAGTTAATTAAAAGTAAATTAAAAATTAATTTACTTGGAAAGATTATTCCCAGCTTATAGTTGCAGAACAAGATTATCATGGACAAGTGCAAAATATGCTCACATGTATTAATTTAATACCATTTAAACGAAATAGTTCAAATTCGTTTGTGGCAATTTACATCGCCACAACCAAATTCTATCGGTACTTTCTTTTTATTTACTTTTCAACATTGTAGTTTATCTTATTACAGATAATAAATAGAATAATTATTATTAGCGAGAGCTATTTGTATTTTGATGCTTTTTGAGGGATAAACATAAATATATTTCTTTTTCCCCTCTAATTTCGCTTTCTGGTTTCTTTGCTAATTCATTTGTTTTCCAAAAATGTCTACGTGCGTGGGTTGGCGGGCTCACGGGTTCACATTTATAGTCATTCTTTTGTATCACGAGTCCGACCGACGACTTCCTCATTCCATACTTAGCCACTTTTTCGATCGTAGGTTCCCGGGCTAGAGAGCTCAAAATTGTGTTTCTATTGTCTAGTGTCATGTCCTCCAAACAACACCTGGAGTTATACGATATACAAATTGACAACCAGACTCCCGGGCTGGCGGGCTCAAGATTGCGCTTATATTATAAATTTTGAAGAAGCCTTAAAAATTAATTTAGTTATAAAAATAAAAAGGTTATTTTATATTATTAAGGGTTGATCATGTTAAATGAAATGTTCATGATACCATTACCTTTCATTATCATAATTCTTACTTTATTTTCTTAAAATTTAAATTATGAATTACTATCTCAAGCTTCCATATAACCATTCCCTTACAAAAAAATGCATGAAACCCTAGTGCTCTGCAACACCTCCATCACACTCGTTGCTTGCACTGACACACCTGATCCACGCTTGCAAACTGAATCACTCTAGTAAAGGCACTATGCGACGACTGACCAGTCAGGATGAGTCTGGAAGAGGGGGGGAAACCCCCCTCATACAACAATATTACGGCCAACAACAGGGAGGGAACCCGTGCCAAAAGACCCACCTTCGAACCGCCGCCACATCTTCGAGATCAACTTTTCACACAGGAACAGGGGCTAAGAAAATAAATGGACGTAGAACCCAATACGTCACATCCAAAAGCTTCTCGAGGGTGGGAACCATGCAAGTGTATGCCGCAAACGAAAAAACCTCCCCATTATCTTATAAGCTCAACAAGAGTAGGTGAGCACACCCAGTTCATGATGGAGCATGCCCTAATAGGTAAATTCCTAGGACTATGGCCAACTGAACGTGACCTCACATGATGGATCAGGGACTGGTGGAACCCTAAAGGAGACTACGAAGTTCATCTTAGCTCCAAAGGTTTTTTCACAATCATCCTATACAACCTTGAAGACAAGGATAGAATCTTCGAAAATGGGTCGTACTTCTACAACTTAGCCGAACTATTTCTACGCTTTTGGACAAATAGATTCAGTCCATAAAAGGAGGACTTCACAATGGCGCCAATATGGATCCGTTTGTACTCTCTTCCTTAAGAATTATGGCTGGAAGAAATACTCATGGGTATCGGGAACACAGTGGGGTTCTATGTAAAATCATCGGAAGCCACAAAGCTGAGAAAATACACCTCTTATGCCCACATCTGCGTTTACATGGACATCTCAAAGGCCCTACTAGGATTAGTAACTCTAGAGTATAAGGACGAAGATTGGAATCAAACAATTGACTATGGACACATCCCCTTTCGTTGTAGAAAGTGCCACAAGCACAACCACCTCTTCAAAGATTGCCCCTTGAATGCTCCAAGTGCAAAGGCTATTGACAATAAGCAAAAGGATGGATTCACCAGCATCACAGGCCGAAAAAAAAATCCACCAAGGAAACAAAACCAGGGCGTGACTCCAAAAGTTCCAACCAAAATATCTTATGCCGTTCTGACTCAGCTGCCAGAAGAGGAGGAGATCCAAAACCCTCATCAAGAAAAAACCCAAGAAAGAGGGAAAATCTCGGCGGAACCCACGCTGACTCAAACCAAAGGGACAACCCTAGTCGCTCAAACGGGAATAGATAGGGACACCACGATGCAGTGAGATGAAAAGGATCTGGAGGACATAGACTTGGAAAAATTGGAGGAAGCTCTAAATCAAAAAAATCTACAAAACATCCCTATGGACCAACTTCGTAAAGTCCACAAGGTCTTCACAAACTCCATAGCAGGATCTACGACAAGACTGGGCATAGCCACAAAATCCAAGAAGGCACTTAGGGAAAACAAAACGAGGGGGCGTAAACCAATCCACTAGATTATCAAAGAAGTAGGAAACCTAATGATTAACTTAGGACAGATCCAAAGGCTCTCGAAGGGATACCTCCACCCCCTCCCCCCCCCTCATTCCTCATGATGAAGATAATCACATGGAACATCTGAGGGCTCAATGGCAGATCAAAACAAAGGATCCTCTGAGACTGTATCAAAGCAAAAAACCCTGATGTTCGACTATTACAAGAGACAAAATGCGTTGGACTAGAAGCTAAAACCATCTTCCATAGAAGTTGGAGGGGTTTCGACTTCTTCCATTTAGATTCCATGGGAGATTTTGGAGGCTTAGCCATTCCATGGAACCCTAATACTGTCAAGATGAAACACCCCTTCTCCATGATAGGCACACTCACAACTTACTTCACAGTAACATGATCTACCAAGGAAGGAGCCATCATAAATTTTTATGGACTAGGAAGTGCACAAGATAAGAAAATTTTTATACAAAAACTACATTACATCAAACACTGCTAAACACACCCAACTGGGTCCTAGGTGGCGACTTCAACATGATCTTGATGCTTGAGGAGAAAACTGGAGGAACCAAAAGGTTGGAGCAAGACAGTGGTAAGTTCAAAACCCTCATAGATCAGTTGAACTTGGTGGATATTGAGACCTGAAATGGGATATTCACCTGGTCTAATCGATGCTCTAGCCACCAGCATGTGGCTTGTCGTTTAGATCACTTCCTAGTCGCAGAAATCCTAATCGAGGAGGACCCTACAATGGAAGCTAACATAATGCCAAAATCGGGTTCGGATCACTGGCCTATCGTCTTTTGTCTGGATCCAAGCAACATCCCCAAACCTAAACCCTTCCACTTTGAAAAGTTATGGCTTTCTCACCCGAACTTCCATCAGCTGGAACAAACCTGGTGGACCCAGGCTGAAATTGGCCATGGAACCCACATGTACAGATTCCAGCAGCACCTCAAAAACTTCAAGCAACAACTGAAGATCTGGAACAAATCCACCTTTGGAAATATTTTCCAATGACTGCAGGAAATTGAACACCGGCTGGAAGACTTGCAACGAATCTTCATATTAGGAATCAGAACCCCAGATCTAATGAAAGAAGAAGAGGATCTCCAAGTAGAACTAGAAGAACGGAAAAAGAAAGAAGAAATTATATGGCATCAAAAGTCCAGAGTTCAATGGATCAGAGAAGAAGAGTGAAACACAAAATTCTTCCATCGAGAAACATTTCACCGCAGATACATCAACCGAATAACTCAACTGGAGGACGTTCAAGGTAACCCTATAAGACAACATGCCCAAATTGCTGAGGAGATCAACACCTACTACAAAGACCTTCTCACGGAAACCAACGAGAACAGGACGGAAGCAATTCAGGAAATAACAAGTCACATACCCTTGCTGGTCACCCCTGAGCAGAATGAAGCACTTCTACGCCCTATCACTCAAGATGAAGTGGACCTAGTTGTAAAGGAAATTCCCCAAGGGAAAGCACCTGGCCTGAATGGCTTTACCACAGACTTCTTCCATCACTGTTGGGATCTAATTAAGGAAGAGGTATGGTTGGTTGTTGAAGAATCCAGATCGTCAGGCCAGGTACTCTCTACACTCAATGCAACCTTTCTCACTCTCATCCATAAGGAGGAGTGAGTCACTCATCCCAGGCAGTTCAGACCTATATCCCTTTGCAATGTCATCTACAAAATCATCACAAAGGTCATCGCCACTCACCTCAAACCAATCCTACCTTTCATCATCTCCAAAGAGAAAGCAGGCTATGTGGAAGGGAAACAAATCATGGACAGTGTTATTCTAGCTAATGAGGTGACCCACTCTATAAAAATGACCAAGATCCCAGGTATCCTCATAAAAATTGACCTCTCAAAAGATTTTGATAGAGTAAGTTGGCAATACTTATGCTCCATGCTTGAGTCTTTTGGTTTTGACAAACAGTGGGTAAACTGGGTTCTCAATCTCACCTCCTCGGCCTTTTTCTCTATCTTGTTTAACGGAGTACCCTCCCAACCCTTCTCGCCATCCATGGGGCATTAGATAGGGTAACCCTCTATCTCTCTTCCTCTTTGTGTTGATGGCAGAAGTTCTAGGGTGCTACATCAAGGTGGTGATTCTAGAAGGCTCCCTCAGAGGCCTGCCCCTACATAACATCCATCCAACACCTTCGCACAACTAGTTTGTAGATGACACCTTACTAATGAACACTCCCATAGCTCGTGAAGCCACCAAGATAAACTCCATTCTCTCTGACTTTACAGAAGCCTCATGCATGATCTTAAACCTTGACAAGTCTAATATCTACTTTTTCAACACATCGATTTCAGTACAGAACCATATTTCTAGACTCTTAGGAATACCTAAGAGCTCCCTTCCCTCCAACTATCTTGGCATACCCCTCACAGGGGAGTCGACGTGTTCCATTTCTTGGGACATATTGTTCCTTTCTATCTTGTACAACCTAAGCAACTGAACTTTCATACCTCTCAATATTGCAGCTAGACTGGTGCTCCTCAAGTCTGTCCTATAGGCTCTACCCACCTACCTCTTCACAGCTTTGGCAGCGCCTATTTCGATAATTCGAGCGATCAGAGGCCTTCAAAGAAACTTCTTGTGGCACGATCATCAAAATAATAAAAAGTGGGCACTGGTTAGCTGGGATAAGCTATGCAAACCCAAAAACCTTGGAGGGTTGGGACTACGCGACCCAGGAAAGTTAAACCAAGTCATGGGAGCCAAAATGTGGTGGAGATGGCTCTAGCATCCAATGGAACTCTGGGCACAAATCTAGAAAAAAAAGTATGCCCCAAATATACAAGTCGACCAGTTAATCAGATTCAATGACCAAGGCTCTAATATTTGGAACACGGCCTGGAAAAATCGCCCTCTCATTCAAAGGCATGCCTTTTGGGAAGTCAGGAATGGAGAAAGCGCACTATTTTGGTAAGACTTGTGGCAGCAACTAACACCCCTTAGCAATTTGGAAGATCTCAATCCTCTCAAACATAAACTCCATCTGAATATCTTCTGGAGAGTCAAAGACCTCTGGAATGTGAATCACAGGAACAAGCCTTGGAGACAATGGAAAACAAAGAGATCAGAATTACAGCTCACAGAGGACACAGATCTCCAAGCCTGGCAAGCATGCGCTATCCACAGGAAAATACCAATCAAAGACAACCCATAAATTCTCCGTTGGGGGCACTCCACCACAGGTATTTTTTCGGTTAAAGAAGCCTACTACCTGCAGGGGAACTACCAAAACTAGGACTCGAAGATCATCTGGAGCAAGATTTGGAGCGGAATTCTTTGGCCCAAAGTTTCAATTTTTCTATGGCTCATAGCTCAAAACCATATCCTTACTTGGGATAATCTCTTAAAAAGAGGCTTTATCGTCCCTTCAATGTGCACCCTATGTCAATGGAAAGAGGAAACCTTGGAAGATCTTTTCAATAAGTGCCACTATAGCCAACAGATTTGGGATTGGGGATCCCAAGCAATGAAACGCTCTACTAGAAACAGGGGTAGTATTAGGGACACAATTGCGAACTGGGATTCGATCTCCTTTCACAACCCAATTCTTGAACGCATCTAGAAGCTGCTCCTGGGCTTCACTCTCTAGGCAATTTGGAAAGAAAGAAACAAATGAATATTCCATTCAAAAATTTCTCCTCCTACCACCATCTCGGAACATATTGAAAAGCTAGTCCGGGAAACGATCAATAGCAAACCTTGGAACCCTGACAACCTTCAAAGTACTCTCGAGGAGAACAACATTCTCAAAAGCTGGAATCTCAAAATTCATTTTCACACCACTACGAAGGCAAAAGGCATCCATCCCAATAGCCCGACAAGATGGTCGCCCCCTCCACCAGGTTTTATTAAGATAATCTTTGATGAAGCCTCAAGGGGAAACCCAGGACCGACGAGATTTGGATTAGTCCTACGGAGCCATGTAGGTGAGATCTTACATTTGGTAGCAAGCTACCTGGGTGAAAATACAAACAATGCTTCCGAGCTTCTAAGCCTAATTCGAGGCCTCAAGGCTGCGACTCACAATCAATACTAGAAGGTCATTGTGGAGGGAGACTCTCAGATTATCATCCAACTCATAACCAAAATTCTTCATGGAGACCATCCATTGAGGATCTCTCCTAGCTTGAGGTTATCGGGACTTCTGGAAGACTTTGGAGCTCTCATCCACCCCAATCTCACCATACTCCCTTTTCATGTGAAAAGAGACACAAACAAAGTAGCAGAATGCCTAGCTAACGAGGGAGTCGATACCAAGTCAGAACTCATACACTGGCAAGCCAATTTTTCTGAATGTACTGATCTCTCGAGGCAATGCAAAGACCTTGCTAGCAAGGACGCCTCAGCCCCAGATGGGGTGACACGACACATATCTCAAACACCTGGCACAATGCCCGGCCTCAGCTTAAACGAGGTAGGTCGCTCCCCATCTATTCAGCATTAACGATGGGAGTTGGCCATTATTGTCAATCTCCAGATAAGCGACCTCTCCCTCATGGGAAAGGGTCGACCCTGCAAACATTTACTATGGAAGAATTAATGGGGAGATATGTCCCGTCGTTCCCCAAGCATTTGAATGTGATGAGGCGTGATCACATTTAGCTCATCCTTGCTCTGCATCTTTTCACCATTTGTGAGCTCTTGTGCATTCTTCTCTCCACTATGTGCGCTTCTGATATCCTCTCCTTCACTAGGATGCCTAGGGAGAGAGGTAAACCTCATCGTGGTTCGGCTTGGTATACCCACACTGCTCAATGACAGAGGAGACAACAAATGGAACAAGCACTCTCTCTGGCCCACACCATTCTGCGTCAAAGAGCAAAGACAGATAGCCTCTCCACCAGGGTTTATGCAGAGAAGTTTTCAATAGAGGAGCATGCTCAGATGCTCATACCTTTTTGGGAAGAAAACTCTCCGACTACCCTTGAAAATCAAGCAAGGAGAAGCATGGCGGGGGGGCACTATGAGGAATTCCCCACTTGTTACATCGAGGAAGTACCTTATGAGGAATTGATATCGCAGGGGGCCATTACTGAAGGTGAGCATCAGGAAGACACATGAGCCAAGGACAAGGGAGATGGAGACGTAGCTCCAGAGGAGGTAGCAAAAATTGAGACGAAGGTCACTACGGGAGAGGGTGACGAAACCCTAGTGCCACCTTCCACCAGAGCCATGCATGAACATATTGGTGTCTCACCACCCTTCCTCCATCCAACACACTTAGAATTAGTGTTTGAATTAAGGGGACAGATGGAAGACTAGGAACATAGGGTCCTCTTGATGAGACAATGTATGGATATTCTATTCGACGCGTACTTCAATGCCCCAACGAAGAAAAAATGCCCAACGTGCACCTAGTCGTTCGTAATGCAGGCTAGAGAAGTGTAGCAGGAGGATGAGGCCGACAGGGCCACCGGGTATTTGGTCTAGTTGATTTTTAGTCTAGTTTTCTCTTATTCTTACAGCCATGCTGAGGATTCTTTTTGATTTAGTTTTTATCGTTCAGAGTCATGTTCAGGCTTCTAAAATATCTCTGTACCACCTCAAACAGTTTCAAGACTATGCATGGCCATCTGTCCTGGTTTCCCTCGGGCAGGACAGATGGCGGAACAACCTTTTTCTAGATGAAACATATGGGCTCCAAGTTGTGCTGGTTTCTGGTAAAATGGCGGCACACTTGGTGGTCTCAGTACTACTGTATCTCTTTTTGTTAATATAATATAGCAGGAACCAACCTTTTTAACTTAAAAATAAATAAATAACCATTCCCTTACATATTTGAATAAACTTGAATGAAATTTAAACTTTATGGTCTCAAACTTCCATATAACCATTAGCTTTCATAGATATTTTAATAAAATCTAGATATTTATTTTAATTTTAAACATGTATTTTTTTAAAAATTATTTTAATTATTCAAATTAAAATGAATAAATTTTTTATAATACTTTTATTTATTAATAAATTCATTATTATAAAATTTATCTTAATTTTATAAGAATATTAAATTTAATATAATTGTGTTTTTTTTAATATTTTCATAATTGAATTTTAAAATTTTTAACTAATTTTTTTAAGTTTATGGTAAATACACTAGTAAAAATCAAAATTTATTTTGAATAATTTATTTTTTTTAATTTAAATTTCAAATAAAATTAACAAAATTTGAAAATAAGAATAGTTAATTTTTTATTGATGTCTAATCAACTTTCTCATCTATATAAACTTGGTTGTATTTTTTGGGTTATATCTAATAAACTTTGAATGCGATAAAAAAATTGTATTTATTATTATTATATTTTGCATGTTTGTATTAGTAATATATTAATTGAATTTAAAAGGTGTGATATATTAAATTATAGTGATAGGTGTTTTTTATTTTGAAAATATGAGGGAGGGTGTAAGATTGGATGGTGGGATACACCCAATAATTGTCTTCATTTAATATTTTATCCTTTAATAAATTAGTTATTCAACTATTAATTAATGAGGAGAGATATTGTTGACAGATGGTGATCCCTATCAACTATCTAACATTATCTAAAAACGTTATTTCCAAATATTAAATTATTAATATTGTACAATTTAATTACATAAAATTATTAAAGGATGTTAAATCCATTTTTTTAAAATGTATGATCGATATAAACTTCATTCTCTTTTAAGTATATAGGGGCTTCCGCAGTGCAAGATATTAAATATTGTTTTCGGGATTAACTGCGTAGTGTAAGTCATTAATCTATGACCCATATTCATGAGTATTACCGGGTGACCACCTGGGAAGTCCTGGTTACCGGGTGCAAGCCCCGGAAGTGATGATTGATGCTATGCGATTCATTTCGTTGGCTTCAACCCCATTTCTTCACCCCTGTGAGCATCACCCGATGCAATGAGTGCTAAGTGGACTATTCAAATCATGAGAATTATTGGTCAGTTGCGACTAATACTCATGAATATGGGTCATAGATTAATGACTTACACTACGCAGTTAATCCCGAAAAAAATATTTAATATCTTGCACTGCGGAAGCCCCTATATACTTAAATAATAAGAGTCAAGGGAGCTCTAACTGGGTAGTTCATAAGGCACAATAATTGCTAAGGTTTTGCAAATGGGGTAGCAAGCTAAGTGGGCTTGATTGTGGGGAAAACTCCACAGTTAAGCGCGCTTGAGCCAGAGGCGTCTTGGGATGGGTGACCACCTGGGAAGTCTTGGTTACCGGGTGAAAGCCCCGGAAGTGATGATTGATGCTATGCGATTCATTTCGTTGGCTTCAACCCCATTTCTTCACCCCTGTGAGCATCACCCAATGCAATGAGTGCTAAGTGGACTATTCAAATCATGAGAATTATTGGTCAGTTGCGACTAATACTCATGAATATGGGTCATAGATTAATGACTTACACTACACAGTTAATCCCGAAAACAATATTCATTCTCTTTTATGAGGTGATATCTAATAAACTTGGAATGGGATAATAGTTGTGTTTATTATTATTATATTTTGTATCTTTGTGTTTATTATTATTCGTTTTTCCGAAAATGTCTAGGTGCGGGTTGGCGGACTCATGAGTACGAGTCCGACCAACGACTTCCTCATTCCATAGCCATTTTATTATTATTATTATATTTAGTATCGTTGTGTTTATTATTATTCATTTTTCCAAAAATGTCTAGGTGCGGGTTGGCGGACGGGTTCACATTTATAGTCATGCTTATGTATCATGAGTCCAGGCTCAAAATTGTGCTTCTATTGTTCTATGTCCTCCAAACAACACCCGGAGTTCCGCAATATACAAATTGATAAATTTTGAAAAATCCTTAAAAAGTAATTTAGTTATAAAAATAAAAAGGTTATTTTATATTATTAAGGGTTGATCATGTTAAAATGAAATGTTCATGCTACCATTAACTTTAATTAGGGTAATTCTTACTTTATTTTCTTAAAATTTAACTTCTGAATTACTATCTCAAGCTTCCATATAACCATTCACTTACATATTTTAATAAAATTTAACGAAATTTAAAATTTTTGGTCTCAAACTTCCATATAACCATTCACTTTCATAGATATTTTAATAAAATCTAGATTTATTTTTTTTTAATTTATTTTTTTTGTGAGTGTAAGAGCCCGTATTACTAAAAGAGGATTATCATACAAAAAAGGGGGGCTCCCTGGTTTTCCAAAAAGGAAATCAAACTAGAGGTTCCCAAGTTGCGTTTTCTGAAATAAACGAGGGGTGGGACTGGACTGCCCCCATGGCAAACCAGCCCAGTCCTACCATATCCAGTTTTTGAAAAGATAAGCACAATAGATATGAAAAAAAACATAAGTTGAGACTAACACTAGACTGACTAGACCGACTTGACAATAGACTAACCAAACACTAGTCGAGGACGATGATGTGTTTCTTTCCTTCATCCGCATGGCCCTTGTTCTCCTCCTTCTGGGAGATCGTGCGGGTCTTTCTGATATGTGTTGGCACTCTATTTCCATTGGATGGTGTGATGTCCATGTGATGGACGTAGTGCAGGTAGAGGTGGAATTGAGCAGTTAACCGCTCCATCTTGGCTTTCTGGTCCTTCTTGACCTCAACTAACATTTTGTTAATGGTTTCCAGACTGCTATGATGACTCAAAATTTCGTTCAGTAGTTTCTTGTGTTCCTTGTTGTCCTCCAGTATGGCGTCTTCCATTTTCGAGCTCACTTTTCCAATCATCATATTTGTTAGCCACGCAATCTCCATCATTTTCTGGTAGAGGGTTTCCCTGGGCTATGTGGATCCCGGGTCAATTACCCAGTCCGCTTCCTGAGTCAGAGAATCCCATGTTTTTCCCTTGCGTTTTTCTTTGATTTCCTTTCCCCACCGGGTAATGGTCATTTTTCCTTTCGGTGAAACCAGAGTATGAAAGGTTCCCTCCGTGTCTTTTTCTGCGTGCTCCATCCTTGAGACCCACCCAGGACTGTTCAAAGTTTCCTTCCCCAGGGGGGTTCTTTTGCTGTGCGTTCGCTTCATTCGCACCATCCTATCTGGCCTATGGAAACTCCTTTGTTGGATTCTCAACCTGTTCCTATCTACACAGGGGTTCCTCCTTTCCCTTCCATTGTATCTATGGTATCCCCTATAGTTGCGCTCTTCCTATTTTCATTTATTTCTATTGTTTGTGCTCTTATTGAACTTCCCCTGCTACGGGCTCATCCTTCCAATCATGGTCTACTTGTAGAGGTGAAACTTCCCATCCTTTTTCCTCGTCATAGTACGTATGATCATGATGACTCGACCGTTATCCCTGTGTGGGCCCTTTCCCCTTCTCACTTGATATCCTACTGTGCTACTCCCCGTACTCATTCTTTGGCATGGTGTATCGATATTGGTCTATGTCAATCCATCTTGCCTTACATCATTCGCTTCCTGCTTTTTGTCTTCTATAATTTCCCATAGTCTTTCCCCGCAATTCTTACTATTGACATGATCTTGTTGTTGTACCCTCTCATGTTGTATAATTTGATCCTGCATTGTAATTGGTGCTCGAGTGTTGGGTAGTCATATCCTACCTAGGCCCTTCTTGCCTTCCTCTAGGCCTTGCGTTTCCCTCCTCGATGTGACCTTCCTTGCTTAAGTTGTCGTCATGATATTTTGTCACTAGCTGGATCCAGTCTATTCTGAATTGTCCATTCGGGATGTTGATCCAGGTAGTGACTAGTTTTGGTCCTTCCTTACTAACCCCCTCATTGGCGATTATGTCCACTAGACATTCGTTGATCTGTGTACCCAACGCAACTCCACTGTGTTCATCATTTGCATATGCTCCTAGAGTTTTAATAGGGAGTGTGCCAAGTTCCAGTGTCTCTAAACTTTCCCACTCTGCTGCCATTTTGGAGTCTCTTCACTGTGTTGATAACAAAGATGGAGTCACCTTCCATGATAGTGTTTATCATCCTTTTGCGACTTAGAATTTCGAGACCAAGATCCAGGGCTTCAAATTCTGTTGTGTTGTTGGTTGAGTTTCCCATACTCCCAGTGAAGAACTGAATTATGTTACCACCACTATCTCTGATCACCCCTCCCATCCCTATCATTCCTGGGTTTCCTTTTGTCGCGCTGTCAAAATTCAACTTGAGGAACCTTGCCGGAGGTGGTGTCCACTTGCACTCTCCTATTTGGATTTGTGGTGGCCGCCCTACCTGTGTGTTGTTGTGCCCGTATTTTAGGTGAAAAGCTTCCAGGATGTGGGAGTCCTGGCCTATGAGTTGCGCTTTTCTAGTCTGGAAGTTGTGGCTCTACATTGTTTCTCGTATTTGTGATATTATTGCTTCCTTGGGTTTCCCTTCCGGAAGGCTTTCATTCCTGAAGATTCGTCGGTTCCTTTATTTCCATATTTCCCAAATGATCATCCCCGACATGAGATTCCAGCATAGTTTCACCATTTCATTTTAACTGTAACTCTCATTCCAGTTGTTGATGGTTGCGCTGATGTTACCTCGAGTTCTATTGGATTGGCGAAAGATGCTTGCCGCCCAATCCTAGATCTCTATTGTGTAATTACATTCATTGAGGGGTTGATTCATTGTTTCTTCTTTATCTTGATAGAGGTGGCATCGTGATGGGCCTATGAAACCCCTTTTCCTTAGGTTTTCTCATGTTAGAATTCAGTTGTGAAGTACTAGCCATTTGAACATTTTGATTTTTGGCCATTGGGGTTTGCCCCAAATATTTCCCCACTGTTGCGTCAGATCTTATTGGTCCTGGTTCGTGATGTAATTCTGAGATTATTTTAAGTTAAATTTCCCACCATTTTTCTTGCCCCATCTTAATTGGTCTTATTCTGAGACTACAAATTTCCTTTTCCCCAATTCCTCCTCCACCTCTTTCGTTATTGTTGTGATCCAATCTCTATTTTGTGGATTGAGTTTGTCCTAGATCCTCCATCTGTCGCGATCATTTTCTTGTTTCCAGTAGTGATGGATTTTGATTTTTCCTTGCGTGGTCATTTCCGGTTGGAGTTCCTCCTTGTCTGGATTTTCCATTCTGGGTTCTTGTTGCCACGCGTCCTCCCAGAATCTGGTTGTTTTACCATTCCTCACTTCCCAAAAGCTGTGTTTGTGGATCCAAGTTTTGTTGCACCAGGCTAGATTACAGATGGTTGATCCCTCCCTTGTGCCCATAAAATGAATTCGATCATGGTCATTGATGTCTGGGGCATACTTGGCCTTCCGGAGGTTTTCCCATGGTAATGCTTTTTCTTTGACCCATCTCCACTAGAGTTTCGCCCCGTAGGATTCGTTGGTTACTTGTGGGTCTTGTAACCCCAGGCCTCCTTTGCAGTTTGGTTTGCAAACCTTATCCAGGCCACAAGGGCCCATTTTTTCTTATTTTCCGCTCCTCACCATAGGAAGTCCCTTTGGATGGCTCTTATTATTTTTAGTATTCCTTTGGGAGCAGGAAACATTGACATCATATAGATCGCAATTGCTTGCAGAACCACTTTGGTCAAGATAAGTCTCCCCGCTAGGTTGAGGGTTCTATAAGTCCAGATTTTCACCCTCTGTTGTAGTTTGTTGATCACTCCTTCCCACATTGCCATTTTGCATGCTCTGTCTGACAGGGGAATTCCCAAATATTTCTTTGGGAGCATTTTGCATTCAAACCCCAAAATGTTTGCCAAGTTTCTTTGAATTGCAAGGTTGGTATTGAAGAAATAGATCATGGATTTGGAGTGATTGATCTCCACTCCCGAGGCTTCCCAAAAATCTTCTAAGATTCTTTTATGGGATTTTTCTTCCTTGACCGTGGGTGTGCCATGGAGTAAGGTGTCATCAATGAACTATTGGTGCGTGGAGGTAGGGCAGTTTTCGAAAGGTTTAATGCCTTTTATTTCTCCTGTTGCAGTTGCAATTTTTATGCTTCTACTGAGTCCTTCCATCATCATAATCAACAAGAAGGGTAATAGCAGGTCTCATTGTCTGATGCCTCTTGAAGGACAAAATGGTTTGGTTGGGGTTCCATTGATTAAGAGCGAGTAACTTGTCGTTGAAACTAGGGTAACAATCCAGTTGATCCAGTGATATGCAAAGCCAAAGGCTTCCAAATTCTTGACCATATAGTGCCAACTAATTTTTTCATAAGCCTTTTTTAGGTCAAGTTGGATTATCATTCCCCCTCTCCTCTGGATTTTTAGTGTGTGTATTAGCTCATGGCCATGGATGATGTTGTCCAAAATATGTCGCCCTTCTACGAAACCTGCCTGTCCTGTGAAATCAATGTGGGTAGGAGAGGTTTCAATCTGTTGGCTATGAATTTGGAGATTATCTTGTAAACCACATTGCATAAAGCTATGGTTCTATAGCGGTTTGGGGTCCTTGCTTCAGTTTCTTTGGGGATTAGAGTAATCATTGTGGCATTTAGCGCTTTTAGAATGGAGGCCAAATGTCTGGAGTCTTCCACCACCCCATAAACTTCATGTTTGACCACTTCCTAGCAGGCTTTGAAGAATTCCACTGTGAAACCATCTGGACCTGGGGCCTTTCCATTAGGCATATCCTGGACCACTTGGTCAATTTCCTCCTTAGCAATGGGTTTGTTTAGATTGATATTTTGTTCCTCGGTAACTAGCCTGGGGATGTGATAAGTTATCCTTTGTATGGCCTCTGTTCGGTCTTGGTTGGGTTCCTGAGCTATCCCATGGAAGTGATTTACCAGTATATTTTCAATATCCTTGTGGGATTCTCTCTCTTTCCCATCCCGATCCTGAATTTTTAGGATTTGGTTGTGGGTTCTTCTAGCAATGGTTGTTCTATGAAAAAACTTGGTATTTCGCTCCTTCCTTTAGCCACCTTATTCTAGACTTTTGGCACCATAGAGTCTCTTCCTGTTGGCATCTTGCTTCCCATTCCTGAGTCATTTGGATCTCTTCCCTTTTCTGATCCCCTGTATAGCCCTCGTCTATGCAAATTTCCTGGAGTTTCCTCATTCTGTCTTCAATATTTTATTTTTTCTTGGTTTATGTTTCCAAAGATTTCCTTGTTCCACTCCTTGAGTTTATGTTTGATGTACTTGAGTTTATTATATAGTTTGAACATCCTTGTCCCTTGCTATGGTTGTTCCTCCCACCACCATTGGTTGATGTTCTCCTTGAAGGTGGGATGTTCGATCCAAAATTTCTCAAATCTGAAAGGTTTATTCTTCGATGTGGTTTGGAAGTTTGCTTCCAATTGGACTGGTCAATGGTTAGAACCGCCCTAGGGAAGAATGTTGCAGTCTAAAGTTAATCCCTGCAGAATGATGGAATCTAACACCAAGAATCTGTCTAGCCTTGTTGCTACCTGATGTTGATTTATCTATTTGTTGTTTTAGGTGAACTGACCATTACTGGTTCCGATGTCCACCATCTCCACTCTGTCAATGAAAGCTAAAATGTCTTTCACATCTCTATCCAATCTCTTGGTGCCTCCTTTTTTCTCCACAAGTGTCATGATGATGTTGAAGTCCCCTGCCAAGATCCAGTGGAGGTTGCTAGAACGGGCTTTTAGGTTTTCTAGGTCTAGGAGCATTCTTCTCTTTTCCTCCAACATCTAGGGTCCATACACATTAGTGTATAGAATCACCTATGTGTTACCTATGATTTGCATGTTAACCAAAAGTGTGTGTCTAGTGGCTTTGGATGCTAGTATATTCATCACTTGTGGGTTCCACAAAGTGAGAGTATCGCATGCCATTTGTTTTCCTTCGACAACCAACATATTGTACTTGCTCCATTGTTTTTTGTTGATTATTTCCATTCTGTCTATAGTGCATTTTGTCTCTTGGATGAAATAGAGGTCTGGTTGTTCCTTCCTCAATCTGTTTTTAAGGATTCTTTGCTTTCGTGGGTTGTTTAGGCCTCTTATATTCCATGTTATATTTTTCATTTAAACATGTGGGGGGGAGTTGGGAAAGAGATTTTTTATCTTACCTGAGTTTATCAGTAGGGCTCCTAGTTCCTGTAGGGCTACGATGTTTGATTTCCCACATTTCTTCCTTCTCATCTGCTTGGGTGAGGGATGTGGTTGTCCATCACCTGCTTTGATTCCTAGGTGTCCTATATCCCTGTGTGTGTGCTTGAGTCCTCTGGATTTTTCTTCCTCCCTTAGGAGGAAGAGGTATTGGATATGATCTAGTTGCTGTGCTGGTACATTTTCTACACCCTACCTTTTCCATTGCTCCAGTATGTTCAGGAGATCTATTCCTTCCTTTTCCACAATATCTCTAAGATCAAGATCTTTCGTACCTACCTTGCTTGGTGTCATTTTTGCATCTCCATCTGCCTCCTGCATGGGGGTGTTGCCATCTCTGGTTTCTCCGTCCATAGGAGTTGCACTACCCCCCTGTTCCATCTTATTGCTTGGACTATTTGTGTTCTCATTTGTTGCTTGCTCCCTAGCTTCTTTATCTTTTGCCTTTTCCTTTCCTCCTTCTTCCCCTTTGTTGGTCTTATCCCACCCTTCTGTTCTAGTCCTGGCTTCCAGATTGCTTTCTGTGGTTCGACTTTATAAACCCGTCCATATTTTAGTGTTTTCCACTTCTTGTTTTTTATTGAGAGGACATTCTCAGATTAGGTGACCATGTTCATGGCATGAATTGGATCTTCCTGCAGTCGATGCTTTGTATCCATTCCTCATCCCTGAATTCCAGGCTTATGGCTTCTGGGAGTGCCCCCAAAACATCCCATCTCTATGTAGATCCTTGCATAGGATGCATATCTCCCTTTTAGGGTTTCTTCCGATGTTTTCACATATTTTCCAAGTTTGTTCCCGATTGCTTCGAAGGTTGATGGAAGCCAGTAGTCTAGCAGGAAGGAGTAAAGCTTCAACCAGACAGGTACTTTTTTGAAGGTTTCTTTCTCTGGGGAGAATTTTTCCTTCCATGGCCGAATGTATAGTCCTGTTGAGGCATGGAAGTATGCCCCCTCCTCAAAGACTTTATCCATGTCCTCCAAATTCATGAATATTGTTGTGAAGAAGCCTTTTGAACCCAAGTGGAGTTCCACTTCCCTGCTTGGATTCCATTGATATTTTATCCAGTTGCACAATGTTCTTTCTGTGGGCCACAAACCCATGAACTTGCAAATTAGTGCATGCGTCTTCATCTGGTCCTGGAAGAGTTGTGTTTGTGGATATTCTAGTATTTCCTTGGCTATCAGTGTTGTTTTAGGTTTACATGGGTTATACCCTTCTACCCCATTGGGGTTCGCTGGTTCTTGCGAATCATTCTAGGTTTCTCTGGCTTCTTCCCCTATGCGATCCCTTTTTTCCCGGTTGCTTTCCTGATTCTTTTCTGGTCCTGATCCCAAGGTGCTTGTCATTGGTTCCTTGAAACTTACACCTCGTGGGCCTTTCCCCCTGCCCACCACTACCTGCTTGTATGAGGGGGTTCCATTACCGCCCCCTTTGGTAACCATGTTGTCCTCTATTGTGACCATGACTATCAAACCCTAGCTTGCAATTGCTCCAAACCCTAGGAAATTGTGATATTTATTTTAATTTTAAACATGTATTCTTTTAAAAATAATTTTAATTATTCAAATTTAATTCAAATTTTAATTATAAAATTTATCTTAATTTTATAAGAATATAAAATTTAATATAATTACGTTTTTTTTAATATTTTCATAATTGAATTTTAAATTTTTTAACTAATTTTTTGAAGTTTACAGTAAATACATTCCGAGTAAAAATCAAAATTTATTTTGAATAATTTATTTTTTTAATTTAAATTTCAAATAAAATTAACAAAATTTGAAAATAAGAATAATTAATTTTAAGTTTTTAAAAAATTATTTTTTATTATTTTTATTTTTATTGTTGTTTTAAGTTTTAATTACTGATGAGAGATATTGTTGACACATGGTGATCCTTTCAACTATCTAACATTATCTAAAAACAATATTTCCAAATATTAAATTATTAATATTAAATATTAATATTGTACAATTTAATTACATAAAATTATTAAAGGATGTTAAATGCATTGTTTTTAAATGTATGATCGATATAAATTTCGTTCTCTTTTTAATTATTATTATATTTTGTATCTTTGTGTTTATTCTTATTCTTTTTTACAAAAATGTCTAGGTGCACGGATTGACGGACTCACGAGTTCACATTTATAGTCATGCTTCTGTATCATGAGTCCGACCGACGGCTTCCTCATTCCATACTTAGCCACTTTTTGGATTGCAGGTTCCTGGGCTCAAAATTGCACTTCTATTGTTTCCTGTCCTCCAAACAGCACCCGAAGTTCCGCGATATTGTTATGTGTCCTCCAAAAAACACCCGGAGTTCCGCGATATACAAATTGACAGGAGGACTCCCGAGCTAGTGGGCTCTAGATTGTGATTATTGACGAATGGTGATCCCTATCAACTATCTAACATTATCTACAAACATTATTTCCAAATATTAAATATTAATATTGTACAATTTAATTACATAAAATTATTAAAGGATGTTAAATCCATTTTTTTTTAAATGTATGATCGATATAAACTTCGTTCTCTTTTATGAGGTGATATCTAATAAACTTGGAATGAGATAATAACTATGTTTATTATTATTATATTTTGTATCTTTGTGTTTATTATTATTATTATTTCTGAAAATGTCTAGGTGCGTAGGTTGGCAGACTCATAGGTTCACATTTATAGTCATGCTTCTGTATCACAAGTCCAACTGACGACTTCCTCATTCCATACTTTGCCACTTTTCTGATCGCGGGTTCTCGGGCTAGCAGGCTCAAAATTGCGCTTCTATTCTTACGTGTCCTCCAAGCAAGACTCAGACTTTCGTGATATACAAATTGACAGGTGGACTCCTGGGCAAGCTCAAGATTGCGCTTATATTATAAATTTTGAAGAATTCTTAAAAAGTAATTTAGATATAAAAAAAAAAAAAATTATATTATTTTATTTTATTATTTTTGTTGCTTGTCTAGATCACACAACTAGTGGATAAGGAACAACCTTCCTTAACTCATATATTACAATTATTTTTTTCTAACCCTCTCTTATTTTAAAAAAATTGAAGTAAACAAAACAAAGATTTTTTCAATTCTATATTTAAAAATATTAAAATAAATAATCATTTACATTAAACATGTATTTTTATAAAATATAGATATTAATTTTTAAGTGCGTCATTGAATCATATACAAAACATAATTTTTTATTTATTTTTAACAGAAGATGGAAAAGATATATTAATCGGTGTGGATAAATCCACTGAGGTTACAAAAAAGAACAACCATTAAGGGTTGTGTTTGAGTTCTTCACTGTGAGGACTATTACAAAAATTGGGGTGTTCAGGTATCCCCTTTTCTTACAAAAAGTGTTATGTGGAGAAGTTCCTACATATACTCTGCAGTAGGAGCCACTTAGATACATGATCTGACAAAACATAGATCTGTTTGAGATTAAGGGTGAATAGCTTAGGCATTCTTATCCTTGTTGGAGTGCTGCTCATGTCTCCTGAACTCAGAGAAGGGCACAGTCAGATATGGCATCTGATTAATCGAATTAGACTGAGCATTCCTCAAATATCCTTGATGAGCTTCCGTATTGCTTATTGGAGGCTGGGTTTTGTCAAGCTGATCCAACCTGAGCTGAAGAGTATCAATTTGCACCCGATTGGCAACTATTTGACTTCTTTACACCTTGCTTTCATCCTGTAGCTTACTGATCAGAAACCGATGCTGGGAAAGAGTTTCCATCTCAAACG
This sequence comes from Picea engelmannii, assembly GCA_009831015.1. NCBI lineage: Eukaryota > Viridiplantae > Streptophyta > Pinopsida > Pinales > Pinaceae > Picea > Picea engelmannii. The sequence goes on along the minus strand of ML786296.1, from coordinate 435,266 downwards.
CCCTGTTGGCACTCAGTGCTGCCAATTATTATCTAAGGTTGTTGCATCCTCCACATTCAGGTTCCCAATTGTCTTCTGGCCAGGATTCTGAGTCTTCCTACATGGTATTCTACTGATGCATTTTGCTGTCACCAGAGGAGAGACCGGATTTGCCCAGATCTTGTGGGTTCTGCATGAGGCCCAAATGTATAAGATAACTCAGGGGGGGGGGGGACAACTAAGAGGCTACCCAGCAGGGAGTGGAGTGAGGGGAAATGGTAAGGTGAGATGAATCCTCCAAGAACTCCAAATAAGTAATTTACAACACCCGACGACACAAGAGGCTCACTGATGAAAAAGAGAATGTCTGCAGGGTGGCGAGGGGGCTGATATAAGAGCCAGCATGCACTGGAGAGGAAAATGTTCAGAAAGGATTTCCCATGAGGGCCAAACGCAGTGAAAGGACGTCTATGGGTTTGCTGAGGGGGAAGGTGACGAACGAGCCTACGAGTTTGTGGGAAAATTCTTGTACATAGTACTGCTCGATGCCATGGAGGGACGACGAACATTAGGGGAGCTGAATTGGCGAGGGAGGTGATAGTCCTGGTCATTAAAACCACACAAGTGAGCCAGATACATCGGTTTTCCCATGCGATAAGAAGATTTTACAAGCTTGGAGGTGAGATCAGCTTGTACCCTTGAGGTAGATGAATCTCGTATGGTACAAGCCATATGGTGCGACGACAGGTTGTCACGTGGAAAAATGAAAGCGTCCACCCAGCCATGTCGTGACTTTCCTTGCAAGCTAGACCCCGACTAAAATGGGTGTGAACACTCCCTTTTCACCACACTTGGGTGGATTTGGCGTTGGTTCTAACCATGTAGTCATGGGGGAAGCTTAAGCCCCAAGAGGAGGGACTCCTTTGACTAGCCAAAAATTGCTCTTGGACACTCATTAATATAGGGTGGTTGGGGTTGAAACTCCATCGGTGTTGAGAGTGACGAGAGGTTTCCCAATGGTTTCATTGGCCATCTTGTCTTCTTCACTATTGTTACCACGGAGAATGTGAAAGAAGGAGAGCTTGATTCCTTTGGAGGCCAGCTTGGTTCTGTCCAGGATCTGTTTTAAGCTGGGATCTTTGGGGTTTGATCCCTTGACCATTAGTCTTATTATGGTGAGGGAATATCCGAGGACCACAAGCTTTCTTATCCCCTTGGAGTGGGCCAGTTGAACTCCTTTTAAAAGAGTGTATGCCTCGGCTTTGTTGTTGGTGTCCATCCCTAGATTCCAGTGGTAATGAGACGCTGTTTTTCCCCCGGAATCATAGAGAATCCCCCCCGCACCTGCCTCCCCTATATACAAAACATAAATTAATATGAAACTATAATTAGGTTTATGATTATATTTAAAAATATTAAAATAAAAGTCAAGAAATCCAAAGGATAAGTACGTTAGATATTACTAAATTTTAGGTTTAAAATGTTGAAATAAATAATTATACACATTAAATATGTACTTTTATAAAGTATGGACATGGGATTTTATAAAGTATGTACGACTTCCTCATTCCATACTTAGCCACTTCTTGGATCACGGGTTCCCGGGCTGGCGGGCTCAAAATTGTGTTTCTATTGTTCGGTGTCCACCAAACAACACCCAGAGTTCCGCGATATACAAATTGACATGCAGACTCATGGGCTGGTGGGCTCAATATTGTGATTGTTGATGGATGGTAATTGCTATCAACTATCTAACATTATCTAAAAACATTATTTCCGAATATTAAATTATTAAGGTCAAGATTGCACTTATATTATAAATTTTGAAGAAGCCTTAAAAAGTAATTAGTTATAAAAATAAAAAAGGTTATTTTATATTATTTTATTTTATTATTTTTGTTGCTTGTCTAGATCACACAACTAGGGGATAAGGAACAACCTTCCTTAACTCCTATATTACAATTATTTTTTTCTAACCCTCTCTTATTTTAAAAAAATTTAAGTAAACAAAACAAAGATTTTTTAAATTCTATATTTAAAAATATTAAAATAAATAATCATTTACATTAAACATGTATTTTTATAAAATATAGATATTAATTTTTAAGTGCATCATTGAATCATATAAAAAACATAAATTAAGATGAAATTATAGTTAGGTTTATGGTTATATTTAAAAATATTAAAATAAAAGTCAAGAATTCTAAAGGATAAGTACGTTAGATATTGCTAAATTTTAGATTTAAAATATTGAAATAAATAATTATACACATTAAATATGTACTTTGATAAAGTATGGACATGGGATTTTATAAAGTATGTACGACTTCCTCATTCCATACTTAGCCACTTTTTGGATCGCGGGTTCTCGAGATGGCGGGATCAAAATTGCACTTTTATTGTTCTGTGTCCTCCAAACAGCACCCGGAGTTCCGCGATATACAAATTGACAGGCATACTCTCGCGCTGACAGGCTCAAGATTGCGATTGTTGACGGATGGTGATCCCTTTCAACTATCTAACATTATCTAAAAACATTATTTCCAAATATTAAATTATTAATATTAAATATTAATATTGTATAATTTAATTACATAAAATTATTAAAGGATGTTAAATCCATTTTTTTAAATGTATGATCGATATAAACTTCGTTCTCTTTTATGAGGTGATATCTAATAAACTTGGAATGGGATAATAACCATGTTTATTATTATTATATTGTATATCTTTGTGTTTATTATTATTTATTTTTCCAAAAATGTCTTGGTGCTTGGGTTGGCAGACTCACGGGTTCACATTTATAGCCATGCTTTTGTATCACGAGTCCGATCGACGGCTTCCTCATTCCATACTTAGCCACTTTTTAGATCATGGGTTCCCGGGCTAGTGGGCTCAAAATTGCACTTCTATTGTTCTGTTTCATGTCCTTCAACAAGCACCCGGAGTTCCGCTATATACAAATTGGCAGCCGGACTCACAGGTTGGTAGGCTCAAGATTGTGCTTATATTATAAATTTTGAGGAAGCCTTAAAAAGTAATTTAGTTATAAAAATAAAAAAGGTTATTTTATATTATTGAGGGTTGACCATGTTAAAATGAAATTTTCATGATACCATTAACTTTAATTATGGTAATTCTTACTTTATATTCTTAAAATTTAACTTCTGAATTACTATCTCAAGCTTACATAATGATTACATGCTCTCTAGTTATGATTATGAGCTCTGGGCAGGCTGATTATTGCTTATAACTTGGACCAAACCGAAGTCAACAATATGGGGTTCCAAATATTCATCCAAACTAAAATTCATTTATGAAAATATTAAAAGTACATAGTAAAGTACACAGTAAAATTCAATTATGAAAATAAAAGTCAACAATATTTAAATTAAAATTCAATTATGAAAATATTAAAAAAAACACAATTATATTAAATTTTATATTCTTATAAAATTAAGATAAATTTTATAATAATGAAAATATTAATAAATAAAAGTATTATAAAAATTTTATTCATTTTAATTTGAATAATTAAAATTATTTAAAAAAAAATACATGTTTAAAATTAAAATAAATATCTTGATTTTATTAAAATATCTAAGAAAGCTAATGGTTATATGGAATTTTGAGACCATAAAGTTTAAATTTCGTTAAATTTTATTAAAATATGTAAGCCACTGGTTATATGGAAGTTTGAGATAATAATTCAGAAGTTAAATTTTAGGAAAATAAAGTAAGAATTACCATAATTAAAGTTAATGGTATCATGAACATTTCATTTTAACATGATCAACCCTTAATAATATAAAATAATTTTTTTTATTTTTATAACTAAATTACTTTTTAAGGCTTCTTAAAAATTTATAATATAAGAGCAATCTTGACAGTTGTAAATTTGTATATAGTGGAACTCCAGGTGTTGTTTGGAAGAAAACACGGAACAATAGAAGCTCAATTTTGAGCCCACTAGCCTGGGAACCCGTAATCGAAAAAGTGGCTAGGTATGGAATGAGGAAGTCATCCGTTGGACTCGTGATACAGAAGCATGACTATAAATGTGAACCCGTGAGTCCCGTGAGTCCGCCAATCCACGCACCTAGAAATTTTCGGAAAAACGACTAAGTAGAGCAACCAGATTGTGAAAGTAGAGGGGAAAAAGAATTATATTTTTGTTTATCCCTCAAAAAGAATCAAAATAGATATATTCCATTTATTTGTATTTGTATTTGTATTAAAAGGATGATTATTTGTAATAAATATTCATTTTTTAAATGTATTTAATTAGTAAAAATAACATAACATGAACAAGATATAATGTTGAAAAGTAAATAAAAAGAAAGCACTGATAGAATTTGGGTGTTGCGATGTATTCTAAATAAAAAAATGTTATTTTATATTATTAAGGGTTGATCATGTTAAAATGAAATGTTCATGATACCATTAACTTTAATTATGGTAATTCTTACTTTATTTCCTTAAAATTTAACTTCTGAATTACTATCTCAAGCTTACATAATGATTGCATGCTCTCTAGTTATGATTACAAGCTCAGTGTGAGTTGATTATTGCTTATAACTTGGGCCAAATCGAAGTCAGAAATATGGGGTTCCAAATGTTTGTCTAAGCTAAAATTCGATTATGAAAATATTAAAAGTGCACAGTAAAATTCAATTATGAATATAAAAGTCAACAATATTTAAATTAAAATTCAATTATGAAAATATTAAAAAAACACAATTATATTAAAATTTATACTCTTATAAAACTAAGATAAATTTTATAATAATGAAATTATTAATAAATAAAATTATTATAAAATTTGTATTCATTTTAATTTGAATAATTAAAATGATTTTTTTAAAAATACATTTTTAAAATTCAAATAAATATATAGATTTTATTAAATTATCTATGAAAGCTAATGGTTATATGGAAGTTTGAGACCATAAAGTTTAAATTTTAAAGTAAGAATTACAATAATTAAAGTTAATGGTATCATGAACATTTCATTTTAACATGATCGACCCTTAATAATATAAAATGACTTTTTTTATTTTTATATAACTAAATTACTTTTTAAGGCTTCTTCAAAATTTATAATATAAGCGCAATCTTGAGTCTGTCATCCTGGGAGTCTGGTTGTCAATTTGTATATCGCAGAACTCCGGGTGCAATTTGGAGGACATAGAACAATAGAAGCCCAATTTTGAGCCCTCTAGCCCAGGAACCTGTGATCGAAAAAGTGGCTAAGTATGGAATGAGGAAGTCGCCAGTCAGACTCGTGATACATAAGCATGACTATAAATGTGAACCCGTGAGTCCGCCAACACATGCACCTAGAAAATTTCGGAAAAAACAACTAAGAAAAGCAACCAGAAAGCAAAAGTAGAGGGGGAAAAGAAATATAATTTTGTTTATCCCTCAAAAAGCATCAAAATAGAAACAACTCTAGCTAATAATAAATATTCCATTTATTTTTATTTGTATTTGTATTAAAGGGATGATTATTTGTGATAAATATTCATTTTTTAAATATATTTAATTAGTAAAAATAGCAGAACATGAACAAGATACACTGTTGAAAAGTAAATAAAAAGAAAGAACTGATAGAATTTAGTTGTGGCGACGTATTCTTTGGCTATGGCATTGCCACAAACGAATTTGAACTATTTAGTTTAAATAGTATTAAATTAATACATCTGAGCATATTTTGCACTTGTCCATGATACAATTAAGTTGAGGATAATCTTGTTCTGCAACTATAAGCTGAGGATACTCTTCAATAGTAAATTAACTTTGCACTTGTCCATGATATATTTAAGTTGAGGATAATTTGGTTCTGCAACTATAAGCTGAGGATAATCTTCAATAGTAAATTAACTTTTCACTTGTCCATGATATATTAATATTAATAAATATTCATTTTTTAAATATATTTAATTAGTAAAAATAGCAAAACATGAACAAGATTAAGAGAAACTACAATGTTGAAAAGTAAATAAAAAGAAATCACTAGTAGAATTTAATTGTGGCGATGTATTCTTTGGATATGACATTGCCACAAACGAATTTAAACTATTTAGTTTAAATGGTATTAAATTAATACATGTGAGCATATTTTGGTGACTATCCTACCAATCACATCGATTGATTATTTTCCACTGTTATGGAGTAATATGTCCCTCCGCTCGATTTAGCACTATCATTCCAAGTGATGGAGGTGTTGTTGGCACCCGAGCCACTCATAATGATGAACGATTTATCTACAGGGATTGTCACCTTCTCCCTGGTCACATTAAGACACTAACAGTTTAGTTTCTCGTCGTTAAAGGCTTAAAGCCTCATTTATGGGAATAATTTAATCTATGACTAATTTCATTTCACAAAATGTTCAATGATAAATATTTATCCATAAATAATCTTGAATCCATCCGTTCAGTGAAGTCTATATTGTAAACACTATCAATTTTAGACATCTAGTCATATATTACTCACAAATGCTGAAAAAACTCAGGTCGTTCATTAATTACTCACAAATAAATGTCGGGTTTAACATGAATTAAGATGAGGTTCATGTTATTAGCTGGAATTGTGTCAATGGTGTCCTGGACTGTTGTGAAATCACCCATGTCCTTCTCCATAGCTACTACTATAACACTCACTACATCGACTAGTTTTCGAGAAGCCACGAAGTCATTCTGTCCATGACTATTACGCATAGCATAGTGTTGAGATATCCTATTGATAGAGTAGGTGGGTTGGAGATAAAACAAGTGTAACACTATAAGGAACATACAAACAACAGTTAATCTCTTAAACTAAGACATGGATATAATTACAACACTAGATATAGGCAAGATTTGCAAAGAAAATATGTTATACCACAATACACATATCTAGATAGAAACCAAACACCTGCATAACAAACCTGTTCAATTGTCTGTGTATATATATATGTAAAAGTCCAAGTTGAAACACGTGAAATCAACTCATAGCCGCCAGAATTCCGTACCTTCTTAAGGAATCTTGTGAACCAGTAATGTTGGTGAAGAACAATATTGCCCAAATTCACTACACATAAGACTGTATCCAAAAATAGGAGGAAAATGTATTGTAACATGCTTGTTAAGTAAACATTTAAGGTTGTGAGGCCTGTTAGGTAAACACTTAAGGTTGTCAGAACCATCCAAGGGCCTCACATTGTGTAAGAATTTAAGAAAGAATGTAGTGTGGCAGGAACATTCAAGAAAGAATGTAGTGTGGCAGGCCTGTTTACATATGTAATACTAAAAAAGCCTCTTTAAATACTTAATAATAATAATAATAATAATAACAATAGTTCGAGGATGTGCAAGGAACGAACCTTCTGATTCGATCTTTGCAAGATTAGGGTTCACATGCACCAACAACCTTCCTACCCTGACCACGTCTAAACTCCTCTGCACATGTCTGATCGCCTCTGCACCCTGGTACTGATCGCCATATAAGAATGGGAACAGAAGGGGGAGCGAAATCCCCCTCTTACCGCAACGTCGCCGCCAATGATCTAAAGAACTCGTGGGCATGCAGACCGTCCTTTGAGCCACCATTGCACCTATGAGACCAATATTTGCAGGAAGAGATGGATATTAGAAAAGACTCGAATATGGATGTTGATTCCTCTCATACAAAAGAAAATCGAGCTTGGATACCTAACAATTGTATCCCCCAAGCCCCAGTTGCGCCCAGATATGTCATCGAAACCACCAGGATAGGGAAACAGACGTAGTTCATGAGAGACCATGCCCTCATAGGAAAATTCCTAGGTCTCTGGCCCTTAGAAAAGGACCTAACTCACTGGATCAAGGCATGGTGGAACCCCAAGGGATTCTATGAGCTCCAACTGAGCTCCAAAGTTTTCTTCACAACAATATTCTACAACCTGGAAGACAAGGATGGGATCTTTGAAGGGGGACCATATTTCTGCAATTCGGTAGGCCTCTACCTCCACTTCTGGACATACCATTTCTGCCCAGAAAAGGAAAAATTTGCATACGCATCAGTATGGATTCACCTCTATTCCCTACCTCAAGAGTTCTGGTTAGAATAAATTTTACTGGGCATAGGCAAGACCCTGGGTAAATATGTCAAATCTTCTGAAGCTACCAAATAGAGAAAATACGCCTCTTATGCAAGGATCTACGTCTATATGAACATCTCCAAATCTCTTCCAGGTACAGTTACCTTAGAATACCAAGACAAGGAATGGGCCCAAACCATAGACTATGAACACATTCCTTTCACATGTCGAAAATGCCATGAACATGGACACCTTTTCAGAGATTTCCCTCTCAACACCCCCTCCCAAAAGGGAAGTTTAAGAGAAAACAAAGGAAGGATTCACCTAGGTGCAAAATCGAAGGAGACAGGCACAGAAGAAGCCCACTACCAACAATGAAAAAAAGGACCCAAATAATAATTATTTTGAATCCCTCAACCGCCTCCCATAGGTAGAAGAAGTTGAAATCCCCCACAAGGCCGCAGAAACAGATCCCAACAAGGATAAGGAAGACCAACTTTCACAAGAATATCAAACCCCAGCAAACCACGAAAATCCACAGACTCACCCAGTCTCAGGGAAGTAACCAAAAAGAGACGAAGACATAGTCATGGAAATGGAGGAACAGGACCTAGTAGAAATCGACCTAGACAGGTTAGAAGAAGCACTCAACAAGAAGGATCTTCAAACCTTACCAGAGGAACAACTCAGGAAAGTTCACAAAGTATTTCTGGACTCGTCAATAGGGGATACATCAAGGTTAGGGATACACACAGACCCAAACCAAGATCCAAGAAAACACCCAAAAGAAAACAAGCGACGAGGCATAAAATTGGCTCATCAGCTAATAAAGGAAGCGAGAAACTATATGATCAACTCAGGACAGATTCAAAAGCTCTCAAAGAGATCCTTTTCCCACCCACCTAATTGTTAACTATGAACATCCTCACTTGGAATATCAAAGGCCTAAAGGGAAGATCCAAACAAAGGACTCTTTGAAACTATATCAAAATGGAAGACCCGGATATATTCCTGATATAAGAGACAAAATGTGTAGGAAAAACTATAGAAGATATTATCAAAATATTTTGGCGTAATTTTGGATCCTATCAAATGGATTCAAAAGGGGCTTCAGGAGAGTAAATTACTGGAACAAAAACCAGAGAACCTATAGGCACAATTCATTCAAGAAGGATACACAATCACCCAACAACAGGAGGAAAGTGAACTCAAAAGGAAACTAGAAAAAAGAAACAAGCAAGAAGAGATCTTGTGGAGACAGAAATCTCAGGTTAAATGGCTCAACGAAGGAGAGAAGAATACAAAATTCTTCCACCATTCTATGATCCACAGATGCCTTATCAATCACATCATGAAGCTGGATGACTCGCAAGGCAACAACATGTTAAATCATCAGGAAATAATGCATGAGCTAACAAACTTCTACATGAATCTTCTCTCAGAACCCCAGGTGGATCACACCCTAGCAATAGAGTGGGTGATCCAAAACATCCCAACTATAATCATCCAGGAACATAATGAGGCTCTAATGACACCAATAACACAAGTAGAAGTGGATGAGGCTATTCAGGAGTTACCCATAGGAAAGTCTCTAGGTCTAGATGGTTTAACAACAGACTTCTTCCACTCCTATTGGCCAATTTTAAGGGAGGAAGTGTGGCAACTGGTGGAGGAATCACGCAGCTCAGGAAAAGTTCTTCCAACACTAAATGCCACTTTCCTCACCCTAGTACCTAAATAAGAAAGAGTCACAAACCTGAGGAACTTCAGACCCATAGCTCTTTGAAATGTGATCTACAAAATCATTTCCAAGGTCATAGCTCTAAGACTCAAGCCAATTCTACCCTTCATCATCTCAAAGGAGCAATCAATATATGTCAAAGGAAGGAAAATCATGGATAGTGTCATTCTTTTCCATGAAATCATTCACTCGCTCAAAAACACTTGCACTCTAGGTATGCTTCTAAAACTTGACCTTTCAAAATCTTTTGACAAATTAAGCTGCCAATATATAAAAGCGCTCCTATCGTCTTTCAGTTTCAACAGGGATTGGGTCTCTTGGATAATGAACCTCATTTCCTCAACCTTCTTCTCAATCCTCATTAATGGTGTCCCCTCTCAACCCTTCTCCCCCTCAAGAGGGATAAGGTATGGTGACCCTCTCTCCCCTTTTCTTTTTTTCATAATGGCTGAAAGACTAGGATGCTATATCAAGGTCTCAATTCAAAATGGATCCCTCCAAGGCCTCCCTCTTCATGGATTACAACTGACAGCCTCCCATAGCCAATTTGTCAATGACACGCTACTAATGAATACCCCTACTACACAAGAATCAATCAAAATAAGCTCCATCCTCTCTGATTTCAGTGAAGCCTCTGGCACCACTTCTAATCTGTCCAAATCATAGCTCTTGTTTTTCAATACTCCTGTGGCAATCCAACATCACCTTTCTCAAATTCTAAATACCCATGTTTGCACTCTGCCCTCTCACTAGCTGGGACTCCCTCTTTCCGAATCAACACCCAGAAACATCTCCTGGGACTCTCTCCTACTCTCCATCACCAACCGTCTCAGCAACTGGACCTTTCGCTCCCTCAACCTTCCAGCAAGAATCATTCTCTTAAATTCATTCCTCCAAGCCATCCCAACTTACCTCTTTATTTCCCTAGCTTCCCCTCAATCAGTCATAAGAAAATACAAAATCTGCAAAGAAACTTTCTATGGCATGGACACAACTCGGACAAAAAATGGGCCTTAGTCAGCTGGGACAAAGTCTGCAAGCCTAAATCTTTAGGTGGTCTGGGCCTTCGGGACCCTGGTAAATTAAATAGCACCATGGGAGAAAGAATTTGGTGGAGATGGATCAAAACTCCAACAGATCTCTGGGCAAAACTCTGGAAATGCAAATATGCCTCAAATACGCACCAAAGTCAACTTATAAGAATGCAAGGGAAAATTTAGGGCTCCAACATCTGGAATGCAGCCTGGAAAAATCGACCACTCATACAGGAACATGATTTATGGGAAGTTCGCAATGGTTAAAGTGCCCTATTATGGACGGATTCCTGGAAGAAAATTCCACCCCTACGACTAGAAGAAAATTTATAACCCTACGAAAATCACATTCAAGATCTTGCCACACTCAAAGTGGCAGATCTGTGGACAGAAACCCCCAGCGACTCTCCCTGGTGAAGCTGGAAATCAACTCATCAGGAACTCCAAGTGGAAATGAACTGTGACCTGCATCACTGGAAACAAGCTACAACCCAAAGGTGAATCAGGAAAATCACAGACCAAGACATTCTCAGATGGGGATACACACCTCATGGAAGCTTCACACTCAAGGAGGGATACACTCATTGGGAGAATTTCCATAACCTTCAAAAAGACAACAATATGGAAATCAAAACTCTGGCCCAAAATCTCTACTTTCCTCTGGCTTCTACTACATAACAAGATCTTAACTTGGGACAACCTCCAAAATGGAGGTTTCATTGGCCCCTCAATATGCCATCTCTGTCATCTCCAGGCTGAAACCATGGAGCACCTCCTAAATAATTGTCTACTCAGTGAGAACATATGGAACTAGGCCACTCAGCTCATGAGAAGAACCAAACGAGTTAAAAATAGCATCATAAGAACCATCAGGGATTAGGGATCTAGTCCCTTCAAAAGTCCTATCTTGAATAGAGCCTGGAAACTCTTACAAGGCTTCATAGTGTGGAAACTATGGAAGGAGAGGAACAAAATAATATTTCATTCCCAACCATCTCCTCCTACCTTCCTCTGGAATACAATCCTCCTGCATCTCCAGGAAACTCTTCAGCTACATTTATGGATCAAGGAAGACTTCCCCACTGACCTAGGTGAACTCTCGATCCTCAACTCCTAGGGCTTCTCGTTTTCACACTCCACCCCTCCTCATCAACCCCCTCTATTTCCAAAATCCCTTAGTCCCTCTAAGTGGTCCCCCCCCCCTCACTAGGCTTCCATAAGGTCAATTTTGATGGCACATCAAAAGGCAATCCAGGAAATGCAGGCTATGGAGCAGTCATAAGAAACAACTTGGGCCAAATTCAAAGCCTCACTGCAGGAAATCTTGGATATGACACCAACAATTCAGCAGAAATATGGGGTCTCATCAAAGGGGTGCAAATGGCTCTAGATCAAAACCTCACCTGTCTGATTATTGAAGGAGACTCCAAAATCATAATAGACTTAGCAACAAAAATCCTGAATGGCAGCGATCTAGGGAAAATCACTCCCAGCTGGCGCCTCCTTGGTCCTCTTCACAGCTTCCAGGTTCTTCTTAGACCTTCTCTAACTCTAACTCCCTCACATATTAAGCGAAGTGAAAACAAAGATATGGATAGACTGGACAATGCAAGGGTTGACTCGCTGCAACAGATCATTCTCCAAGATCCCAGGCAGTCCCAAAGCTCTCCCCTTTGGTTCCAATGCGAGCATCTTGCCCAGCTGGATGGCCCCAATCTGGACGGGGTGCCACCTTTGTCTACCTAGAATTCCCTCCAAGTCATAAATGATCTAGGGCGAGAGGGAAACCGTTAGCATCAGCACAGATGATCAACACTCGATAGATGATTTCAAGACCTCGGCAATCGGAAGTCGCGAGGTCGAAGGATGGTTTTTCTCAAAGTCGAGAAGTTGAGAAAAGTGAGAGTGGATCTGGACCGTTGGTGCTAAAGGAGTTCTAAACCGTCGATCTGGCCCCATTGATCTGACGTGAGGAAATTTCGGAACTCGGCTATCGGGAGTCTGACGCAAGAAAGCAGCTATTTCCCAAAGTCACTAAATTGCGAAATGCGAAATAGTGATAAGAAAGAGTTAATCGGGACCGTTGGTACCATAAGAGATCTGGACCATCGATCCGGTCCCATGGATCTAATGCAAGAAAATTTTGGGATCTCAGCTATCGGGATTCGAAAGCATGAAGGTAGCTATTTCCCAAAGTTGAGAAATCATGAAATGTGAAATCACGATAAGCGAAATTGCGATAAGTGAGAACAGATCAGGACCATTGGTACCAGAAGAGATCTGGACCATCGATTTGGTCCCATGGATCTGACACGAGGAAATTTCAGGATCTCGACTATCGGGAGTCCAAAGCATGACGGTAGCTATTTCCCAAAGTCGCGAAATGTGAAATCACGATAATCAAGAACAGATCAGGACCGTTGGTATCATAAGAGATCTGGACCGTCAATCTGGTCCCATGGATCTAATGTAAGAAAATATCAGGATCTCGGCTATCGGGATTCCAAAGCTTGAAGGAAGCTATTTCCCAAAGTCGTGAAATCGCGAAATGCGAAATCGCAAAAAGTGAGAGCAGATCAGGACCGTTGGTACTAGAAGAGATCTAAATCGTCGATCTATTCCCATGGATGTGAGAAAATTTTGGGAACTCAGATATCGGGAGTCCGCAGCATGGAGGAAGTTGTTTGCCCAAGCTGCGAAATGCAAAATCGCAAAATGCGAGAGAAGATCTGGACCAATGATCCCGAGGAAATGTGGACAATCAATCTGGTCTTGAAGGACTCGTTGATTGTATTTTGGTGTAAGAAGATAGGCTGCAGATATTTTTTGTAAGTTTGTAGTTGGAATTAATATAAGGATCCACTTTTTATCCAAAAAAAAAAAACAATAGTTCGAACAATGGAGACTATGAAAAAACATTTAGTCAAAGGACAAACTAATATGAAGAATAGTAAAAATTCAAAAAGATCGTAGATGATCAAAAACTTTGGATGTTAAATATTAAATGGTCAAAAACTTAATATTAAATATTAATATTGTAAAATTTAATTACATAAAATTATTAAAGGATGTTAAATCCATTTTTTTTTAAATGTATGATCGATATAAACCTTGTTCTCTTTTATGAGGTGATATCTAATAAACATGGAATGGGATAATAACTGTGTTTATTATTATTATATTTTATATCTTTTTGTTTATTATTATTCATTTTTCCAAAAATGACTAGGTGTGTGGGTTGGTAGACTCACGGGCTCACATTTATAGTCATGCTTTTGTATCACGAGTCCGACCGACGACTTCCTCATTCCATACTTCGCCACTTTTTGGATAGCGGGTTCCCAGGCTGGCGGGCTCAAAATTGCGCTTCTATTGTTTTGTGTTCTCCAAACAACACCCAGAGTTCCACAATATACAAATTGATAGGTGGACTCCCGGGCGGGCTCAAGATTATGCTTATATTATAAATTTTGAAGAAGCCTTAAAGAGTAAATTAGTTATAAAAATGAAAAAAGTTATTTTATTTTATTATTTGTGTTGCTTTTCTAGATCACACAACTAGTGGATAAGGAACAACCTTCCTTAACTCCTATATTACAATTATTTTTTTCTAACCCTCTCTTATTTAAAAAAAAAAATTGAAGTAAACAAAATAAATCTTTTTTAAATTCTAGATTTAAAAATATTAAAATAAATAATCATTTACATTAAACATGTATTTTTATAAAATATAGATATTAATTTTTAAGTGCATCATTGAATCATATACAAAACATAAATTAAGATGAAATTATAATTAGGTTTATGATTATATTTAAAAATATTAAAATAAAGGTCAAGAAATATAAAGGATAAGTAGGTTAGATATTACTAAATTTTAGATTTAAAATATTGAAATAAATAATTATACACATTAAATATGTACTTTTATAAAGTATGGAGATGAGATTTTATAAAGTATGTACGACTTACTCATTCCATACTTAGCCACTTTTTGGATCACAGGTTCCCGGGCTGGCGGGCTCAAAATTGCACTTCTATTGTTATGTGCCCTTCAAACAGCACCCGGAGTTCCACGATATACAAATTGGCAGGCAGACTCCTAGGTTGGCGAGCTCAAGATTGTGATTGTTGATGGATGGTGATCCCTATCAACTATCTAACATTATCTAAAAACATTATTTCCAAATATTAAATTATTAAGGTCAAGAGTGAGCTTTTATTATAAATTTTGAAGAAGCCTTAAAAAGTAATTTAGTTATAAAAATAAAAAAGTTATTTTATATTATTTTATTTTATTATTTGTGTTGCTTGTCTAGATCACACAACTAGTGGATAAGGAACAATCTTCCTTAACTCCTATATTACAACTATTTTTTTCTAACCCTCTCTTATTTAAAAAAAAATAAAGTAACAAAACAAAGCTTTTTAAAATTCTATATTTAAAAATATTAAAATAAATAATCATTTACATTAAACATGTATTTTTATAAAATATAGATATTAATTTTTAAGTGCATCATTGAATAATATACATAACATAAATTAAGATAAAATTATAATTAGGTTTATGATTATATTTAAAAATATTAAAATAAAAGTCAAGAAATCTAAAGGATAAGTACGTTAGGTATTACTAAATTTTAGATTTAAAATATTGAATTAAATAATTATACACATTAAATATGTAATTTTATATAGTATGGACATGAGATTTTCTAAAGTATGTACGACTTCCTCATTCCATACTTAGCCACTTTTTGGCTCATGGGTTCCCGCGCTAGCGGGCTCAAAATTGCGCTTCTATTGTTCTGTGCCCTCCAAACAGCACCCAGAGTTTTGCGATATACAAATTGACAGACATACTCCCAGGCTTGCAGGCTCAAGATTGCGATTTTTTATGTATGGTGATCCCTATAAACTATCTAACATTATCTAAAAACATTATTTCCAAATATTAAATATTAATATTGTACAATTTAATTACATAAAATTATTAAACTATGTTAAATCTATTTTTTTTAAATGTATGATCGATATAAAATTCGTTCTTTTTTATGAGGTGATATCTAATAAACTTGGAATGGGATAATAATTGTGTTTATTATTATTATATTTTGTATCTTTTTTTTTTATTATTATTATTCTTTTTTCCGAAAATGTCTAGGTGCGTGGGTTGGTAGACTCACGAGTTCACATTTATAGTCATGCTTCTGTATCACAAGTCTGACCGACGAATTCCTCATTCCATACTTAGCCACTTTTTGGATCGCGGGTTCCCGTGCTGGCGGGCTCAAAATTACGCTTCTATTGTTCCGTGTCCTCCGAACAGCATCCAGAGTTCCGCAATATACAAATTGACTTGTGGACTCTCAGGATGGCAAGCTAAAGATTGAGATTGTTGACGAATGGTGATCCCTATCAATTATCTAACATTATCTAAAAACATTATTTCCAAATATTAAATTATTAATATTAAATATTAATATTGTACAATTTGATTACATAAAATTATTAAAGGATGTTAAATCCATTTTTTTTAAATGTATGATCGATATAAACTTCGTTCTCTTTTATGAGGTGATATCTAATAAATTGGAATGGGATAATAACTCTGTTTATTATTATTGTATTTTGTACCTTTGTGTTTATTATTATTAGTTTTTTCGAAAATTTCTAGGTGCGCGGGTTGGCGTATTCACGAGTTCACATTTATAATCATGCTTTTGTATCATGAGTCTGACCGACGACTTCCTCATTCCATACTTAGCCACTTTTTGGATCGCGGGTTACCGGGCTAGCGGGCTCAAAATTGGGCTTCTATTGTTCTGTGTCCTCCAAACAGCACCTAGAGTTCCGCGATATACAAATTGACAACCGGACTCACAGGCTAGTGGGCTCAAGATTGCGCTTATATTATAAATTTTGAAGAAGCCTTAAAAAGTAATTTAGTTATAAAAATAAAAAAGGTTAGTTTATATTATTAAGGGTTGATCATGTTAAAATGAAATGTTCATGATACCATTAACTTTAATTATGGTAATTCTTACTTTATTTTCTTAAAATTTAACTTATGAATTACTATCTCAAGCTTACATAATGATTACATGCTCTCTAGTTACGATTATGAGCTCTGTGTGGGCTGATTATTGCTTATAACTTGGACCAAACCGAAGTCAGCAATATGGGGTTCCAAATGTTCATCCAAACTAAAATTCAATTATGAAAATATTAAAAGTACATAGTAAAGTACACAATAAAATTCAATTATGAAAATAAAAGTCAGCAATATTTAAATTAAAATTCAAATATGAAAATATTAAAAAAAACACAATTATATTAAATTTTATATTCTTAAAAAATTAAGATAAATTTTATAATAATGAAATTATTATAAAAAAATTATTCATTTTAATTTGAATAATTAATTTTTTTTTTTTTTAAATACATGTTTAAAATTAAAATAAATATCTAGATTTTATTAAAATATCTATGAAAACTAATTGTTATATGGAAGTTTGAGACCATAAAGTTAAAATTTCATTAAAATTTATTAAAATATGTAAGCGAATGGTTATATGGAAGCTTGAGATAGTAATTCAGAAGTTAAATTTTAAGAAAATAAAGTAAGAATTACAATAATTAAAGTTAATGGTATCATGAACAATTCATTTTAACATGATCAACCCTTAATAATATAAAATAACGCTTTTTATTTTTATAACTAAATTATTTTTTAAGGCTTCTTCAAAATTTATAATATACGAGCAATCTTGAGCCCTCCATCCCAGGAGTCTAGTTGTCAATTAGTATATCGCAGAACTCCAGGTGTTGTTTGGAGGACACAAAAGAATAGAAGCCCAATTTTGAGCCCGCCAGTCCGAGAATCTGCGATCGAAAAAGTGGCTAAGTATGGAATGAGGAAGTCATCGGTCGGACTAGTGATATAAAAGCATGACTATAAATGTGAACCTATGGGTCTGCCAAGCCACACACCTAGAAATTTTTGGAAAAACGACTAAGCAAAGCAACGAGAAAGCGAAAGTAGAGGGGTAAAAGAAATATAATTTTGTTTATCCCTAAAAAAGCATGAAAATATAAATACCTCTGGGTAATAATAAATATTTTGTTTATTTTTATTTGTATTTGTATTAAAGGGATGATTATTTGTAATAAATATTCATTTTTAAAATATATTTAATTAGTAAAAATAACAAAACATGAACAAGATACAATGTTGAAAAGTAAATAAAAAGAAAGCACTAATAGAATTTGGTTGTGGCGATGTGTTAGCGTCGGAAGTCACTCCTGGATTGCTTGCAGGAGCAGAGCCTGACACCCATCAGTTTAATGTCACGATTTGTTTATAAAGGGATGATCAAATGGAGATAAAGGCTTGAGGAGATATCGCTCCAACTCAGGGATTGGGTCTGGTATGAAGGGAACAATTGAGGTCCTGATCTAACTTCAGTCAGGGGGTTGATTTAAAGATGAGCAGGTGGAAGACTTAGGAGAAAAATGAACAAACTACCTCAGGCAACAGGCCTTTCGGCGGTCTGTAGGGTAAAAACTCTGAACGCAAGATCCTCCTGGTTCAGGGCTTCAAGAAACTGAAGGGAAGACTTGACTGGATCCTCCAATTCCAAGTCATTCAATGTTAAGGAAATCATAGGAACCGATTAGAGACTCCATAACTATTACAGTGATCCATTACAACATCATCCTATAACAACTACAACTCGACTGGATCCTCCAATTCCGAGCTTCTCTAATACAGTGTAAACAAAGACATGGAAAGAACTAACAACCATCAGGCAAGAAGTCTCAAGAGTCCCGAAATAACCAGAAAACAGTGCTTCATTAGATTTTTACAACTGGGAGCTCTGCTCAACCATCGATGCTTACAAAATACAAAGACTGAGTTTATATACTCAGGAAAATTCTCCCCATAGAGGCGTGCCTCAGTCACCCAAAACTGGGTGTCCCTTCAATCAAACTCGTACTGATATCTTTCTTTAAATGCCACCTTAACTACGCATGGCTCTTGTAAGGAGGGTAGCTGAGCTAATAAGTGTTCATATAGCATGTGCAGACTTTTCTGTCGAGTTGAAGACTTCGGCATGGCTCCTTTGAGAAAATCGATACACAGGACTTCCTCGGGCAGACGGTTTTACAGACCCTCCATCCCCTGCAATTAATGAGTGAGGCAAGGTTTCAACCACCCTCTCTCTTCTTCATTCACTCCGAGCGGGTACTAGGATTGAGATCAAGTTGAACTGGCACCTGGAAAACACAGTGATCCCTTCTGCAGCTAAACCCGGCGCTTCGGCCCTTTGCACAGTTCTTTCTATCACCCCCTAGTGACCATGGGCCATGACCCTGTGCCTATCTTCAAAGGCACTTTCGGCATTTCGCATTTCATGGATGGGAGGAGGCTGCTCCTCATGCTTCAAAGTTACGACAGACAAAATGAAGACATAGCTTGATCGTGCACTACGTGTCCCCTTGGATGGACGGCTAAGATCTTCTCGGCAATACTGTGGGCCCAAGTCCTGAACACTTTGGGTGCTTCGCGTCTCACGGTTGGGAGGAGACTAGTCCTCATTCTTCAAAGTTGCGAGGGGCGAGGAGGCAATGGAGCCCAATCGCGCACCACATGTCTGTGCGGGATAGACGGCTAAGATCACTTTCAGAGATAATGTGGGCTCCAGTCCTGAATGCTTTCGGTGCTTCATGTCTCGCAACTGTGAGGAGGCTGCTCTTGGTGCTTCGAAGTCACGAAGGGTGAGGAGGCGATGAAGCCTAATCGCGCACCACGTGTCCCTCTTTGATGGACGGTTCTGATCACCTCGACAAGACTGTGGGCCCAAGTCCTGGATGCCTTCGGCACTTCGCATCTCGCGACTGGGAGGAGGCTGGTCCTCATTCTTCAAAGTCACGAAGGGCGAGGAGGCGATGGAGCCTGATCGTGCGCCACGTACTCCCCCGGGATGGACGGCTGAGATCTTTTTGGTGATATAAGAGCTATCCATTGCACTAATCCTGGCGCAACTCTGCTAACCGCGATTACCCGCCGATCGTTGATCTTCTCTATACATGGATCCTAGCCGTTGATGACATAACTTCGCCCGCTCGCTTGATTGGAAGCCGTAAAACGAGATTTTTCCATGCTGTGCTCAGGCGCTTCTTGTGTAACTTGCAGGCCCGAATGCTCTTGAGCCCAAGACAAGAATTATCGCTAACATTTGGCTCCATGGGGGATAGAGTCGTCCCTGTGATGCTCTAAGAAATCATTCCACAGCTTTAGTGCCTTGCTGTTGGGCTATGGATTCATGCTCAAAACATCCCGCTGCTGAAAATACAGGCCAAAAAATAAAAGTAACAAAATAAAGCTACATGCTCAAAGGAGCTTATTTATATACAGTCCTAATGCTAATAAAATATTTTACATGGGCTAGGTGAAAGAAAACTTCCACCATAGCCATTCAAGCAGCTTCCTGGATAGAAGCTCCTTCCTTCTGTCGATGATCACCAGCAGATGGTGTAACCGTGACAACAGAACGGTTACACTCTTCAACTCCTCCTTACAGGCTAGAGTTGAGATGAAATAGGGCGGCTCCAAGGCATAGAGGAAATTCCACTCCATGTATTTGTTGACAGGGTCATCGAATGAGTGGCCATTTCCAAGGAATTGGCGAAATACAGCCTCTTCTTCTACACAGTTGTTCACATGCGGCCGAATGTCTCTGATAACCACAGGCGGGTGAATAACTGAAGTAGGCCCGCTGATCTCAGGTGGTGGTTTCTCACTGACTATCTCTGAACGAAGGGCAGAATGGCCCTCTGGTTCTTTTTCCTCTTCTTGTTGGCTCTCCTTCGGGTCTGATTCATATTCATCATAAATAGGGACCATGGGGTGATTCTGCTTGCTGACTGGATCTTGACAGGAACTATTTTGCTCCTCTGGTTCAGTCTCCCCCAGGTCCGATTCATATTCATCATAAATCGGGACCATGGGGTGGTTTTGTTCTTCCTCGTACTGCTCAACGTCTCCTGAAAAACTGAGGTAGCTAATTTCCTCGTGATAATTTTCTTTAGCGAGCATAGGATAAGGCTCTGCGACCTGCTCATGGAAATCCAGCATATTGAGCTCAGACTCTAATTCATAACTTTCATAAGTGGTTTGGATGCTCTGACAAGAAAAAGGTGATGTCGAGCTCTGCTGCTCCTCTTCCAGATAATCATCGAAGTCAAGGGGAGACAAAGCTTCTCCAACTTGCAGAAATGGAACTATCCCCCGCTCCTCCGTTTCGACCTCGAATGTAAACACATCGTGGGAAATCTCGTGAAGGAAAAGAGAGCAATCCTCTTCCACAACTAGCTCTTCATTGCTTTGATCTGAGACAACAAGCTCATCAGGGGTAGATGCCAACTCATCTAATAAATCTTCAACAATCTCTTCAAAAGAGTTGCTCAGAGCGTCTGCCTCAAGGACTGGAAAATCCTCAGCACAGTCTTCATATTTCAACCTTTCTAATTGGGCAGAGAGATATTTCACCTACTCCATCAGCTTACTCAGGGCTCCATCCTCCTCCTTGGGAACTTCATCACTTTCATAACCTTCCTTGGATGCAGATGAATGGGGAGGAGAAAGGACCGAGTTCTGATCCAGGTCATCAGGATCCTCCCCACAGCTTACGTCAGAAACAACTTTCTCTTGTATAGAGTTGTGATATCCCTCACAACAATTATGATAAATTAACTCAGGGGGATACAACCTCTGACAATAGGCGGTGAAAGCTACATGGAATCCATGGAGTGAAGAAATGCTAGCAGGGGGTAAAGAATGGTACCATTTACGTGCATCCCCTGCTAACGAGAGCATGAACATCTTCAGTAACACATCCTCATGATGTATCTCCCACTGACGCATGAGTTCATGAAACTCCCATAGATGCTGAGCAGGGTTGTCCTCTTCACGCTCTCCAAATATGGGCAAATAATCGCCCCATTCATCCAAAGAGGGGACAACATTAGGAAAACCTGGAATAGCAGAAAAATTAAAAGGAGCAAACCTGCGAGCAAGGATTTTCTCCATATCGAACCAGTGGAGTTGCCAATCGATCCTTGAATCATGGAGTCATGAGGTGAAAAATGTGCAGCTCTGAATGTGTCCGGTCCTTGTTCACCATCAAAGGACAGATCTTAACATTATCGTTAACCCAAGAAACTTCTCAGACTGAGAAAGCAGCTGCTGAAACCTTCTCGAGAAAGCTCCTTAGGGTCAGCTTTCAGGTGTGCTAATAGTAATCACAGCTGAAACAATGATGTGGAAACAATGGAGTCGCCAGGTGCACGGTAGCAATATTTAAGGGCTCTGATGTCTGATGCACCTTCAAAATCAGAGGCTCAATGTCGTTCTACCCAGGGAAAATCTTCAACTTCGTCCCCGGCAACGGCGCCATAAATGTTAGCGTCGGAAGTCACTCCTGGATTTCTTGCAGGAGCAGAGCCTGACACCCATCAGTTTAATGTCACGATTTGTTTATAAAGGGATGATCAAATAGAGATAAAGGCTCGAGGAGATATCACTCCAACTCAGGGACTGGGTTTGGTATGCAGGGAACAATTGAGGTCCTGATCTAACTTCAGTCAGGGGGTTGATTTAAAGATGAGAAGGTGGAAGACTTAGGAGAAAAATAAAAAAACTACCTCAGGCAACAGGCCTTTCGGCAGTCTGTAGGGGAAAAACTCTGAACGCAAGATCCTCCTGGTTCAGGGCTTCAAGAAACTGAAGGGAAGACTTGACTGGATCCTCCAATTCCAAGTCATTCAGCGTTATGGAAATCACAGGAACCGATTAGAGACTCCGTAACTATTACAGTGATCCATTACAACATCATCCTATAATAGCTACAACTCGACTGGATCCTCCAATTCTGAGCTGCTCTAATACAGTGTAAACAAAGACATGGAAAGAACTAACATCCATTAGGCAAGAAGTCTCAAGAGTCCTGAAATAACTAGAAAACAGTGCTTCATTAGAGTTTTACAACCGAGAGCTCTGCTCAACCATCGATGCTTACAAAATACAAAGACTGAGTTTATATACTCAGGAAAATTCTCCCCACAGAGGCGTGCCTCAGTCATCCAAAACTGGGTGTCCCTTCAATCAAACTCGTACTGATATCTTTCTTTAAATGCCACCTTAACTATGCATGGCTCCTGTAAGGAGGTTAGCTGAGCTAATAAGTGTTTAGATAGTGTGTGCAGACTTCTCTGTCGAGCTGAAGACTTTGGCATGGCTCCTTTGAGAAAATCAATACACAGGACTTCCTCGGGTAGACGGTTTGCCAGACCCTCCATCCCCTGCAATTAATGAGTGAAGTGAGGTTTCAACCACCCTCTCTCTTCTTCATTCACTCCGAGAAGGTACTAGGATTGAGATCAAGTTGAACTGGCCCCTGGAGAACACAGTGATCCCTTCTGCAGCTAAACCCGGTGCTTCGGCCCTTTGCACAGTTCTTTCTATCACCCCCTAGTGACCACGGGCCGTGACCCTGTGCCTATCTTCAAAGGCGCTTTCGTCATTTCGTGTTTCGTGGATGGGAGGAGGCTACTCCTCATGCTTCAAAGTTACGACAGACGAAATGACGACATAGCTTGATCGTGCACTACGTGTCCCCTTGGACGGACGGCTGAGATCTTCTCAGCAATACTGTGGGCCCGAGTCCTGAACAGTTTCGGCGCTTCGCGTCTCGTGGTTGGGAGGAGGTTGGTCCTCGTTCTTCAAAGTTGCGAGGGGCGAGGAGGCGATGGAGCCCAATTGTGCACCACGTGTCTGTGCGGGATAGACAACTGAGATCACTTTCGGAGATAATGTGGGCCCGAGTCCTGAATGCTTTCGATGTTAAGCCCTAATATTGGCTCATTACCCCTTAATTGGGGCATATTAGATTAGTAATGCTATTTCTATTTTATTAGATTAGAATGGAGAAACTCCAACTTTGGTTTGAAGACCAACCACGTTCCTAAGATTGATATGAGGAAGTTTGATGGCAAGGACCCAATCACATGGATACTTCAAATGGAGCAATTCTTTGATCTCCATAATGTGCCACATACACAAA
>ML786296.1:372236-404001 GCA_009831015.1 Picea engelmannii | reverse complement strand
AGATGCCTCTGTTGTATCAGGTACAATAGATTTCTTTCCTTTCTTGACTCTCTTCTTCTTTCCAAGAGGATTCTTAGGATCTTCTTCAAAGGTGAACTCAAACCAAAACAAAAAATACCCCCATGTTTTATTCATTTTCTTCATTTCTTCAATGATAAGTAATTTAATCAAACCATAATGAAAAAGTCTGGTCTCATCCTTCAGCCTTGACAGGATTGACCTTAGACATTTTTACGAGGATTTGCCAAACAAAATAGGGCATATTGAGTGGTTGAGTACCTATGAAATGTTCCAATAATCTAATGTGATAAAGGGAAGTTGAATTATACCTTCCCTCACATGTTATATACCTTAGAATAGAAACCAACAATTCATTCCACTCCTTCCTTATGTAAGCCCTTGGAACACTCTTCCCTAGTTTCCATCCTCAATGTTATGTAATCCCTTGGAACAACCTTGAAAAACAAAACCCCCGATGCTTGCAACATTGTCTAAAGGATGGACAAACTATGTTTCTTTTTCCAAATATGTAAAATGAGTATATTACAGTTTAACGAACATATTTCCCTATTATTATATATGGGTTTTATACTTATTCAAAAAAAATTCCAAGACTTTACAAGGTTTTATAATTCAGTGAAAAATCGCTAAGATTTTACAATATTTTATAATTCAGTGAAAAATCGCTAAGATTTACAACATTTTATAATTCAGTGAAAGATTCGCCAAGATTTTACAAGATTATATAATTGACTAAAATATTTGCCAAAAAATTATATATACATATTATATAATTGATAAAATAGCCTTCATTTTTTCCTATGTATCATGGGGATTCGCCCATTTATTATATATATATAAATTTAGGGGGGGTTCTTAAAATCACCCCTGGTAAAAATAGTAGAACGTGAAAAAGATTAAGAGAAACTGCAATGTTGAAAAATAAATAAAAAGAAAGCAATGATAGAATTTAATTGTGGCGATGTATTATTTGGCTATGACATTGCCACAAATGAATTTGAACTATTTAGTTTAAATGGTATTAAAATAATACATGTGAGCATATTTTGGTGACTATCCTACCAACCACAACGATTGATTATTTTCCATTGTTACGGAGTAATATGTCCCTTTGCTCGATTTAGCACTATCATTCCAAGTGATGACGATGTTGTTGGCACTCGAGCCACTCAGAATTATGAACAGTTTATCTGCAGGAATCGTCACCTTCTCCCTAGTCACATTAAGCCACTAACAGTTCAGTTTCTCGTTGTTAAAGGCTTAAAGCCTCGTTTATGGGCCTATGTTGTAAACACTATCAGTTTTAGACATCTAGTCATATATTACTCACAAATGATGAAAAAACTTGAGTCATTCATTAATTTCTCACAAATAAATTTTGGGGTTTAACACGAATTAATATGAGGTTCGTTTTATTAGCTGGAACTGCGTCGATGGCATCTTGGACTATTATGAAATCGCCCATGTCCTTCTCCATAGCTACTACTATAACACTCGCTACATCAACTAGTTTTTGAGAAGCCACGAAGTCATTCTGTCCATGACTGTTATGCATAGCATGGCGTTGAGATATCCTACTGATAGAATAGGAAGGTTGGAGAGAAAAAGAGTGCAACCCTGTAAGGAACAAACAGACAATGACTAATCTCTTAAACTGAGACATGGATATAACTACAACACTAGATATAGGCGATATTTCCAAAGAAAATATGTTATTCCACAATACACGTATCTAGATAGAAACCGAACACCTGCATAACAAACATGTTCAATCGTCTATGTGTGTGTGTGTGTGTGTGTATATATATATATATATGTGTGTGTGTGTGTGTGTGTGTGTGTGTGTGTGTGTGTAAAAGTCCAAGTAGAAACACACGAAACATGTGAAATCGACTCATAGCCACCAGCATTCTGAAGCTTCTTAAGGAATCCAGTGAACCAGTAATGTCGATGAAGAACAATATTGCCCAAATTCACTGCAGACAAGACTGTATCCAAAAATAGGATAAAAATGTATTATAACACGCTTGTTAAGTAAACATTTAAGGCTGTGAGGCATGTTAGGTAAACACTTAAGGCTATCAGAACCGTCCAAGGGCCTTGTGTTGTGTAAACATTTAAGAAAGAATGCAGTGTGGCAGGAACATTTAAGAAAGAATGTAGTGTGGTGGGCCTGTTTACGTACGTAATAATAAAAAGGCCTCTTTAAGTACTTAATAATAATAACAATAAATAAAAATAATAATAATAACAATAGTTCGAACAATGGAGACTATGCAAAAAAATTTAGTCAAAGGACAAACTAATATGAAGAACAGTAAAAATTCAAAAATACCGTAGATGATCAAAAACTTTGGATACGATAACATATAAAACATTGGGAATAGCAAAGCTATCAATAAGACCTCAAATATATTATCCAATGAGATCATGACATATAAGGTTTTTTTATTATATAAAAAATAATGTTTTTGGTTCTCTAGTTCGAACAATAGAGATTATGCAAAAATAATTAGTCAAACGACAAACTAATATGAATTCAATGAATTATTGATCGTTATAGTCCCTCTATGCCTTCGGCAGGGACTAATAATAAGGGAATGATAATTAAGTAGCCCAAATAGATCGCAAGATGAATAGAAAATAAATAAGTTCAATTGTACATCTACTCTTAGTACAAAAGAATTAAACCATATAGAATGGATGATGCATATTTATATAACATATAAAATATGGTTTCTTTTAATGAGATAGTTACAAAATTGACATGAGATCTAACGATTTTTCATGGTTCTTGGGAATTGATGAGTTGTTTCTAAGTTTATAATTGAAGTTGATTGAACTCAATTGGCATCAATCACCTTTAATAGTGGGCACACTATGAATCTCAATGGTAATATTATGTTAACTTAGTTGAAGAATTCAACATTGAGGGAGTGAAATGGGATGAGTGTTGTTAAAGGTTACATTTGAATCATTCACTAAATTGACAATAAAATAGAGACTAGGTGCAAGTCATCGTTGTATTGGTGACTGCAACCATGACAAGGAATGACAGTCCATGATAGAAGGAATTGGCATAAATATTGAATAGGGTGCACTTATTGTCACATTAAATGTTGTGAAGGTCCTCACACATTTGAGTAAACCATATTTTGAAGGACCTCACACGTGTGAGGAAACTGTCATTGTGGCTTCACTTAGTAAACTTATAGCATAGTGTGTGTGTTCATGGGATATTAAACATTACCCCTAATTTCGTTTCTATCTCATATTTTATACCCCTTATTATTTTTACTCCTCGTATGTTAGTCCCAATATTTAACATTTGTGTGTGACATCTACTTTAGAAAATGTTTTTTATTATATGATACTTAAGCTTTAAGTCAATATCATCAAACATGTTCCTTAGGAATTAGAAAACCATTTCAACTTTAGATCCTTCTATGAAATCAGTGGACTTTTATATCACATGTTTATAGACTATTTCATGATTTATTGAGAACTTCTATAAGGTACAAGGAGAAATTCTATAAGGTACAAGGAATAGAGATGTATCACCCTATTCCTCCATGAGATTCTTTACTTTCGGGAAAAAAAACTTAGAAATATGGATCTCCTAGCATTTCTAATTCAATGCTTATAACATCTTACTTCCAACTTCTTGATGATTCCAATAAGAAAAGGTGCCAATAATCCAATACTAGAATTTTCAAGCTATGTAGGCTTCCAACAACACATTTTACATCCAAACTCATGATGGTTTAAATAAATGAATTACTTTTTACCTAAGAACCATATAGCTTTAGGAGGATAATATAAGACACTTTCTACATAATGTCAAAAATGCCTCCCAAGTATAGAATAGATTAACACATCCCCTTTAGGAGGATAATAGAAGACACTTTCTATTCTCTAATTTCATGATCTTCCATGATTGCTTAATGGGGTCCCCTTACCATCAATCTATTGTTTGAATTCTTCTAAACTCTTTCTTGAACCCTTGGAATTCTCCCCCAAACTTACAACCTTTTCTTTCAAACTTTGAGATTTTTCCAAATCATTTGGTTCAATTTGGTGTTCAACCCTAGTTTCCAAATTGGGACCTATCTTCACCTCTTCTCATGGCCCTTTCCTTGAGTTTTGCAATAGGTCCCTATTTCTCAAATCAAGGCACCCTTCTATGCATTTGTTTGAAATTTTTTACTTTTACCCTGAATCTCTATTCAACCCAATTTAGAAATCATCCCCAATTCCTCAAATTAGAGTCTTGCTCTTCAAACTTGTGTGCAATCGAGTCCCAAATTTTAGATTGGTCATAATCCTCAAATCGGGACTCTTGACACCTAGCCGATGTTCACACTTTTAATCCTTTCTCTTGAACTTATCAAAATGGAAAAAAACTCATTATAGCCTGGTTTAATTTGAAAACCCAAAATGGATTTGTTTTATGGGATTATTGATTTAATTTTAAAATCTAACCCATGTGTTGAATGTTTTGTACACTAACATGCAAACAAATTACAACAACTACAAAGGGAATCGAATGGCCAAGAAAGAGACTTGAATGGTTAAAGAAAAAGAATTTCAAACTGATAAAAGAAATTTAAACTTCCAAGTGGCATAAGATTACAAGAAGTTTGGATGGTCAAGAAATGAGATGAACCCCTAAGCACTGCAAAAGGATAGATGAAAAGAGAAACTGACTAGCCAAGAAGGGATTCGAAACTATGAAAGAAATTAGCTCTAACAAAGAAAGAAAACCCATATGTGGCACAAAAGACAACTAAATGAAGAAACCAAAAAGTTAATATTGGGACCAAATAGCTGAGTGGAAGAATCAAAATTATTAACCCCCCTCTCCCTCTTGGGTATAAACAAGACAAACCGAATAGAAAATGGGTTTTTTCTTATGCACCTTTGTAGACTATTATATGAAATGTTTATGAGGAGAAGCCATTACTGGCCACTTTTTAGAGACTCATTTTGGTGTATGTGTGGTGTGGGACTACTTCCTTTCTTCTTTATATTGGAATGATCGTAAGATTTTTACTTTTATTGTAGAATACTCTCATTCAAATGGTGATTTATTCTTACTATTGTGATTCAATCAGTTGCCAATGGTGAGTACAAAATGTTTATTGTTTATTAATATGACGCTAACTTGATTTGATGACTAGTGATTTCATTGTTTTGACCATTTTTCCACAACAAAATATTTTCTATTCTAATGGTTAGAATGGTTGTTTATTTCATGTTCATTTCTCATTCCCAAATCCTAGGTAGGTGTTAGAATAGGACAACATTATGTTATTAATTCTAGGACTGCATTTAAGCCTTAGAAATTATTCCTTAAAATCATAAAATTAGTATTGCTTGCTGAGCTAGAATCCTATTGGGTTCCCTATTCCAAATAGTGCGAGGTTTAATTGGGACCTTTCATTAGGGAGAACCCCTTTTGTTGAAGATGTGATATTTCCCCTTGAAAACAAAATTGGTGCTAGAAGGAGGGTCAGATGACAAGCCAACTTGTGTGGGGCCATTTTCACATTCGTCTACGAAGGTGTGGATGTCCTTCTCCGTGCCTTCCCAAGAGAATGAACACTTAATATGTTCATGTATTCTTTGAAACCCAGAATGACCCATTGTGGTAGAGGTCTAATTTAGATAATTCTATGGATTTAAATGTTGAATCCAAAACCAAAAAATATTCCCTTTATAGTGGAGCTCATCATCCTACCAAGTCTAGCTTGGATGTTCATGTGGTTCAAACTATAACTAGTGCATTATGTGCAAAATCCTAGCATCCACTAACCATTTTTGACATACCACCTATAGCCAATTTGGCATTGGGAAATATAACGAAAATAGAGAACCTTCATCATTGTACTTCCTATATAGAAAAACAACCACCACATTCTTCTTTCCCTTCTTGTAGATAATCTTATAGTTGTAGCTTAACATTTTAGTGACCCACTTTTGCTTCTTTGGAAAACAACATCTATTCCAAGAAATATTTCAAGCTATGATATTCTATTTTACTTTAGAAATGATAACCCATCAAGTAAGGAAACCACATATCAATTGCATGAATAATAGTCATCATTTCCTTCTCATAGGTGGATTTGACCAAGTTTCTATCACATAACTACTTACTATTGAAGGCCAACAGACATCCCTATTGCATTAATATTATACCTCAATCCCTTTGTTGGAGGCATCACATTACAATACAAAATTCTTATTGAAGTTAGGTAGAGAAAGTACTGGGGTAAATTCCAATGGTTGTCTCTCTTACATTAACATTGCCCCAATCACTTTGTCTAAGGCATCACACTCCATGAAAAAATCCTTATTGAAGTCAGGTAGGGAAAGTATTGGGGTTGTACACATAACATATTTTAAATCCTAAAAAACATATTCAACCTCCTCATTCCAACTGAATGCAATCCTTTTGAGAAATGTGGTGAGAGGAGCTACAATTTTACCACCATTCTATACAAACTCCCTATAGTAACCTATGAGGCCAAGAAATACCCACAAAATTATGAGGCTCTTGTGGAGAGACTAACCTATCATTGCCTCACTTTTCTTAGCATCAACATTCACACCCTCCCCACTAAAATTGTTCCAAAATATTCCACTTTTGTGACACCAAGAGAACATTTAGAACATTTGAAGAATAGTTGGTGATTATGGAGGAGTTGTAAGACCTGATCCACATGTGTCGCCTAGATCAAGATGTCATCAAAAAAGAGTATGAAAAAATGGCTTAGAAAGGGTCAAAATATTTTGTTCACGTGGCTCTAAAAAGTGGAAGGAATATTGGAGAGATCAAAAGGCATCACCAAAAACTCATAATGACCTTTGTGAGTATGGAAAGCAATTTTTGGAATATTTTATTATTTCATATGAATTCGATGATAACCCAAGAAAAGATCAATTTTGGTGAAGAATTGAGATCCATGCATCTCATATAAGAGATCATCAATGACCAGAATGGGAAATTCATCTTTGACGATCAAGTCATGAAGAGATCAAAAGTCAGGGTACATGTGATAAGTGCCTTGCTTTTAAAAAACCATGATGACCAGAGAAGAGTAGGGGATTGTACTAGGACAATTGACCCTTGACTCTAACAACCCTTGGATGATATTTTTGATTTCATTCTTTTAGGAAAAAGGATGACAATACAAGTGCACATTCAATGGTAATCTACCTAGGTGTAGTGGGATACTTTGATTATGCTCACCACATGAGGGTGGTAGTCCCTGGGGATGCTTAAATATATGTCATCTGTCCAAAACTAACTGCAGGTTTGGATGAGTTGGTTGAAAATAATCCTCAATGGATCGAATAGAATGGAGTTGTGCAATAATGTCGGAATGACCATTTTTAGAAGTTTTTTCATACGCTGGGAGCCAACTATTTTTGGACAGCTTGCTTTGAGACCTTTAAGTGTGTAGAAATTCCCACCCTTTTGGAAACTCATGTATAAATCTTGGAAATACATGGTGATGGGGACTAGTGATATCAACCATTTAACACCCAAAACAATATCACAACCACCCATTTCAATGGAAAACATGTGAGTTTTCACAAAATAATCACCCATTTGAAGTTTCACATTTTCACACCAACCACCACATTTCATAGATTCCCCCATTGGAAATCATAATCTAAAATTTGTTAATGACATAGATATAATAATTTTTTTCTTGGTTAATGTGGTGATGAATAAATTTATAAGTTTTTTCATTTTTAATTAAGATAGTGACCTTTCGAAGCTTAATATGGCCAACCAAATTTAATGTCTAAGGAGAGGAAATACCATTCAAGGCATGAAGAGAGATTGTTATGAGGAAAATATCTCTATGGATAGGGGGTAAACCACAACAGATGGAAATGACTGCAGAAATCAACTCTAATCTCGGGTATGATATATAAAGAAATATGCTAGCAAGACAAAATAAAATGCCTACCTCGTCTAGACGTTCAATGAATTCCACCATTGAGCACTTGACTAAAAGATATACACCTGCAACTTGTCCTCAACAACCAAGAAATGAAAGAATATGGTGATAATATATAAAGTTATCACATTCAATAGCATAATCCATCAACATTCATAACAAATATGCCCATGGAATAACAATTCAAATATTTGCAAGATATTAATTGGACGAGAAAAGAGTATTTCTATTAAAATGTAATCAACAAAAGTGAATGAATTACAAACTTATGTGTCAGCATAGTTCGTAACCGAGAAACTAAGTCCCTTCTAGTTGGACTCCACCACTTCAATCCTCCACCAAAGGAAAGCTCATATAAGAGATACAATGAGGTTCTCAATCAAGTAGGGAAGAGCTTGGGGGCTGAAGAATGTGTTCAAACTTAAAAGGACAAAGGGATGCAGACTCAATATGAAATGAATAATTTCTCCAGAGTAACTTTTCTCTCAAAGTTTTTTTCTTCTCCCCTTTTCCATAGCTCTGATTTGACCCATTTATATCCTTCAAGTGGGATTGAAGGGCCGATTCGGAATGTTTCCAGTATATGGAAGGTCAAGGATCATGGATCACGTGACGTGAAATGGAAACCCGACACCATTTTTAATTTTGAGCACAAAACTCGATGTACATGGGATGTAGTCGTGCAACCTACGTATCCGCATGTTGTACAATAGGTAGGGCATGTATATGTGGAAAAATAATGTTTTTATCTCTGGGATTTGCAAAAAGGGACTTCAAGTCTGCATAGGGAAATGGAAAAAGGATTTATGTGCAAGTTTGCATAGGGTGAGGGAAATTTTTCTATAACAGATGCCCCCTAATGTATGAGGTCATAGGAGTATCTATGATGGCCGAAATACATTATAAGACCCAGAAGTGGAGTAATGGTGACCCAACTGCAAGAACTAGTTGCTCATGGGACTATTACAATCTGTATTGACTTTGCACACATGGATGCCAATTTGAATTACACTGCAGATACATGTGAAAATATACCAAACAGTTTTCCATGGCCATGAATAGGCAATACAAAGGTGGCTACATGCCAAAGGATTTCATAGTCACGAACAAGGCCCAGTAAAACCAGTCTCAAAATCAATCTGAAGATATCTGTATACAATGGAGTACAATATGATCTCCCATGATCACTGAATTCACATAGGTACTGGTCCAACGAAAGGTAGCAACAGCTCAGGAAATCTGCAACTATGAACTGATGTCTTCAAGTCTTCTACACAATCTGCCAAAGGTGCAAATCTACATCATGTGAATAAAGGATTTGAGGTCGAACAAAATGAGACTTTTTTTTATTGTCGTTCATTCAGGTATAACGTTAACAAACGTGATACAACCTACCGATAATGAAAGTATGTATCAAGGCACTGAGTACATTCTTACAAGTGTGAATAGAGGTGTCGAGGTTGAACACTTGAAGAATCCATCGATCAGGAAACATTGATGTATTCCAAACTGTCGATGGCGAGAGAAATGCCATTAATGATTGCAAGCCTCTAGGTACTCATAGGACTCTAGGTTGCATCTCCAGAATAGATGAGTTGAAGTCGATGGAAGGAGACCCATTGAAAGGAGATCATTGAGGCATCTCTCATCATTCAGTGCGAGATACAAAGCATGAGCTTGATGATTTGGAGGAAATCGGACAAAGCACATGTTCACGAACCAACGATCATGTGCATCTTTCACGTGTGTCAGATGCAAGTGGTACACGATAAAGACCCTCTGCATAGCAGTCAATAAGGAAAACTACCGACAAAGGCAAGGAAACCACCAATAAGGCTAATGGCATCCAAGACACTACATGGATCCCAATGTGTGAATAGATTTCTTGTTGTCAAACACAAGGGAAACCACACAGTCAATGACCAATGATGAAATGTCGATTATTGATTTCAAGGTTACCTACCAATGAGGAGAGTAGGAACAAGGTGTGTAATAGGACTAAAACTTCATGTAATTTTGAGACACACTGAGGGTATGCCCGACATGAAAAGTCAAGAGTTCTTAGGAATGGCCGACATAGATTGATAAACATCCTTTGAACAAGAGCATGAGACATATGGAAGACTTTGGCAGCATAGACTCATTGATGAAACTTTGAGATGTAGGAGGAATCAATCAAACTCTCCATAGGGACTGGAAGGGTAACCAATTGGGGGCATAAACTCTCTGTAACAAGCTCATCTTCCTAAGGTCATGCTAAACCCAAAATTTTGATGACAAGTGGGATCAAAAATTTTGTGCTCTGTTCAAAGGTGACACAATTGTTACCAATATAAGATAATATTCTTTTCCCACCCATCGTTTTTTGTTTTTTCATATCCAAATGAATGTTATGATACAAAGGAGGAAATGAGTGTCGCAAGTAAGCAAGCTAGTTCCAGCAGTGGAAGATACCTATTCTCAATGCAAGGAGGTTCATGCAAAAGATGGACACTCAGGGGAATGTTTCCTTCTGAGTATAGGGTGTCAAGATGAAAAGGATATAAACAAGGCTCTACTTAGTTGATGATGCAAACTATTGAGGTGAAAGGCTTATAATGAAAAAGAGAGAACCGACAATAGGCTCAATACTTCAAGCAAGAGAATGAGATGCAATTATACCTTAACGCCAAAAAATGGTCTTTTTCGTAATCTTATTTTACTCGGTTTGAAAAAAGGATAAACTTTCACCAAATAGACGTCCTTTCAAATCCAATTTACGAGTGTGAAAGAGACAAGTTCACTCGACAATCTTTTCTATTTTTGAAACAAGTCAGAAAAGAGCTTAAATCAGATTCATTTGGGATTCCTCTAGGTATAGGTCTGAATGTTTAAGAGTAAGAAATGAGATTCAACATAAATTCATGTATTAGCTATAAGGGACTCCCTGTCCTACAGACAAAAATCTCTGCATGGGCACCAAATGAAACAAAGGATCTAACTAGGGTACCCATGTTTGGTAAGTCTCTACCATTCAATAACGACACTTCTAGTTGCAAATAGAAGGTTCTGTGTCGTTATGAAATGGGTTCATACCTAAGGCATATGAGTGAGAGTCATAGGATGATGTAAGTGTGCATGATGAATTCGATACCTATCCTATATGTTGGGTAATGAAAATACCTGTCCAAAATTATGAACGTGCGACATGGCGCTAAAAACCATAAGAATCCCTAGATAAAACTGCAAAAACCAACTCCATCCACTGTCGTATTAGTCCATTAGGCCAAAATATTGGATGAAACTATGCAAAGTGGGTAAAAATTTGCTATAAATAGTAAAAAAAACCAATTTTACTATACCATTTGTATTTTTTACCCAAATAGTGGATTTTGGACCAAATTTCCTCCAAACTTAAATTGGTGATTCCGGGAGCTACGAGAGACAAAATCGACGACCATCTGGACTAGGTAATTCATATTGCTCTCCTATTTATTTTCGGAGGATTAAAATATGTATTTAGGCCTCCTTTTCTAAGTTATCTAGGGTGAAACTTCAAAAATTGTGTGTAAGTGGGCTACAATTTATCGGGTCGTGTATACGCATACTTATACACGGTTGTTTAAAAAACAAACCATGTATAAGTAGCCCTATATGCGACTTTGTATACTACAACTCACGTATATGTATGTGGATAATGTTTTTTAAAGGTTGGTAACTCAAAAAAGGGTTTGACTCTTGCAGGATGGTGCTAGAGCGGAGAGAAAGAGAGCATGAGGAGGTGGATGTCGTAGTGGATAGAGATCCAGGGGCCCAAATGGCCTTAAAAATATGTGGGATATAAAAAATGTGGGCTCTCAAAGGTATGAGGACTCAAGTGAGATTTCTATAGTAGCTTGTGAACTACTGGGATCCAGATAGTGAGAGCTTCAACCTTGATGGACAACCATTAAGGATTGAAGTTGAGGACATCTATTTCTTGGCGAGATTGTCGTGTCGAGGTGAGGTGGTCAACCTCAAATCCTAGGGAACTGGGAATGGCATGAAAATCAAGGAATACATATCCACTCATTTCATTACAAGGACCGAGAAGGTAGGGATCCAACTCCCAATTAGAGCGATCAACAATACAAGTCTCAAGATTGTTGTCCTAGTTTTGACATGGATCACGAGATTATCCTCTTTTCACCAGGCATCGAGGCCACTTATGTTCTACTTAGTGGAGTGCTTGCAACCCATGGTGTATGACTCATGCACCTCACTGCTGGTTAACATCAAGAGCCAGCTGACAGAATGCAAACTGGGTAGTAAGAGGAACTTTAGGTTTTCTTCTATCCTTTGTAGTTTTTTCTTTGAGCAAGTTCCATGCTTGGGACCTAGAGTTGAGATTATTCCACGTGGAACTCGCGATCCAACCATGGAACGGTGGACCGAGGTGATGAGGTGGGAGCTGGGTGGTAGGGTGCCAACACCCTACA
Source organism: Picea engelmannii (assembly GCA_009831015.1). NCBI lineage: Eukaryota > Viridiplantae > Streptophyta > Pinopsida > Pinales > Pinaceae > Picea > Picea engelmannii. The sequence continues at coordinate 391,550 of ML786296.1, read as the reverse complement.
ACGATGACTTCTTCTTCTGATGGAGTTGACAGGTGATAGCTTTGGATGACTACCCTTACGCAGGATTGAATTTAGAGGAGATCTTGACATGCCATTACCACTAGGGCCCTTCTATGAAGACACAGGTATGTCAAAGTTTTTTAAAATATTTAATTTTTTTGTATTTTTGTATAGGAGAACAAAAATATTTTTGGATGATGTTAAGTACTAATTAAACATCTGTGTGACACAGACATAGGTCCACGATGGACAGAAGGACTTCCATGACATCGTCATAGGCACCGAGGAGATGAGGTGGTGAGAGGGGAAAGAGAGAGAGTGCTTCAAAACGTGCAGGGAAACCTATCTAGTTTGACGCAGAGGATTCCCATGGTTCAGGTGGAGGATCTGTCATAGGCTATGCAATGGTAGGTGGTAGGTGTGCCTTGTGCTTGGGTATGACTCTTTTGGCATCTCGCAAACGTCGTATTCTACTATCATGACACTCATCTGGTGCCACAGGCGTAGATGTCATGACTATTGTATGATCAACTGTATATGTATATTGAGGGTGTCATCCCCAATTTTGTACTATAACATCATATTTTTTGAAATATATATAAAAACATGGTTCTTCGGCTTAACTTATGTTACAATGTGTACATTGATGAAATTGTTTTATTTTCTTTAGTTATGTGACAAATGCCAATCTAAAACAAAATTAGCATATGCATCGGATTCATAATTAGAACTTCTAGGTATGTGATGATAAGTAATAAAATCAAATTGTCGTTCTAAAATTTGTACCCGTAGGAATCGTCGGAGTAGAGTAGGTTCATGCACATGGTAACTTTCATTCACCTGACATACTACTAACTGGAAGTCTATACAAACTTCTAATGAGTGAATACCATGTGAAATGGCATCGTGCAAAAGTTCTATAACGACGCTATATTCGACCACATTATTCGTGGATGGCCCTAGGCATACACCACTAAATTATTTGTGGATGGCCCTAGCAAGCTGGAGATAAAAGTAAAGGGAAAAGATATATACAAGGGTGACACTTTTTAATTACACTAAATATGACATCATCTATACAGGTGGACATCATCGAATGTATCTGAATATATACACTAAATTACATTAATATAAAATGCCTACCTTGTCTAGACATTCGATGATGTCCATCATTGAGCACTTGAATCAAAGAAATACACCTGCAACTTGTCCTCAGAAACAAAGAAATGCAAGCATATGGTTATAATATATAAAGTTAGCACATTCAATAGCATAATCCATCAACATTCATAACAAATATGCCCATGGAATAACAATTCAAATATTTGCAAGATATTAATTGGACGAGAAAAGAGTATTTCTATTAAAATGTAATAAGCAAAAGTGAATGAATTACAAACTTCCATGTCGGCACGGTTTGGAATCAAGAAACTGAGTCCCTTCCAGCTAGGCCTCCACCAAAGGCAAGCTCATATAAGAGAGAAAATGAGGTTCTCAATCAAGTAGGGAAGATCTTGGGGGCTGAACAATGTGTTCAGACTTAAAAGGACAAAGGGATGCAGACTCAATATGAAGTGAATAATTTACCCAGAGTAAATTTTCTCTCAAAGTTGAATTCTTCTCCCCTTTTCCATAGCTTGTACTTGGCCCATTTATAGCCTTCAAGTGGAACTGAAGGGACGAGTCAGAACGTTTCCAGTATATGGAAGGTCAAGGATCATGGATCACGTGACGTGACATGGAAACCCGACACCATTTTTTAAGTTTGAGAACAAAACCTGATGTACGTGGGTTGTAGTGGTGCAACCTGCATATACACATGTTGTACAATAGGTAGGGTGTGTATATGTGGAAAAATAATGTTTTGTCTCTGGGATTTGCAAAAAGGGACTTCAAGTCTGCATAGGGAAATGGAAAAAGGCCTTATGTGCAAGTTTGCATAGGGTGAGGCAAATCTTGCTATAACAAATATTTGGTGTTCTTTACCAAGTTAATATAGAAGATGAACTTCCTCAGATGGGGGTGGAGTGACATTCTTCTAAGTCCCTCCACCAACTTCATCATCAAAAATGTCCTTAGATATGGCCATAAATAATTTATGTTCCTTACACCTATGCCCTGGAGAATATTTTTTATCACGGTTGAAGTAAATACCGTTGAGTTGGCATTCCACCATTTCATCCCTTTTCAACTTGTGGACCTTGAGAGGTTGGAGTAGGTTGCTAAGAAGCCACCACATTTGGGCATGGACAAGGAGAAAATTTGGGGCATTTAAATTTGGCATATGATACAATTTGTGCATGAAGATAAAGATGAGTGGCCTCCAACTAGGTAGGAAGGTGGTTCATCTCAACTTGGGCTTTGATTTCCTTTGTAAGACCACTGATAAAACATTACTTAAAAAATTCATAAAATACATTTTCTTTTATAATATCCAAACACTCAAAATAATTAATATATTCTTCCAACATGTCTATTTGATTCTATTTGGTAAGATGGACCACAAAAGTAGTGTCTCAAAGAAAGTGGGAAAAAATACTTTAGCAAACTACTTCGATGTAATGAACCTTGGAGAAGATGTCTTATTCCATTACCACCACTACCAATGTTCCTTATCCAAATATAGGACACTGAATCAATTTTTCAATAGGTGATTCACAATGGCATGGAGGAAAAATTAGTGTTCAAATTGGTCAACCAAGCTTATCAAATCTAATCCATCAAACTTATTCAGATCAACTTTAGGGAGGCGAGTCATCAGATTATGGGAACACTTAGAAGAAGAGTGGTCATTAGAAAAATATTCCTCATCAATGTGTTTATCCTTATTAGATAATTCACCTAAGAATTTTCCACCCTCATCATGCTTACCCTCCATTTTCTTAATCCTATCAAAACAAAGGCCGATTTGTGCATTAAGAGAAGACATGTCGGTCTCAAGTGTGCTCACTCACTAGGAATTTCATTATCTATGCTACAAAATATAGGATTTTTAGGGTCCTAAGGAAAAAGTAAAGACAAGTGAATTGTTGGCATGTTTACAGGAAGAATGTGCTTGTCATTGATGGAAAGAACAACATCGAACCAAACCTCGAGAGCACAAAAGACGAGAAAGATCAGAAGAGATAGCAGTTTCCAGAAGTGTAGACAAGGTCCAAGAGACAAACTTGTGGGAGGAGCAAAGGTCGAGACCCGTGAACACTTAGAAATCCTTCTAAGTCGTAGAGATCAGAAGCTCAGGAGGAAGACGAGAGTGGTCATTAGATCACTAATCCAGAGGACCAACAACCATCAGATTGATTTAAGTGGAAGTACAGGATAAGAAAGGGCTGAGATCTGAGATCTCGATCACCCAAATTTCCATCAGTCATCAGATCTAAATAAGTGGAAGGATAGGATAATTTAGGATAAGGGCATGCTAATCATAGAAATCGATAATTGGGCACTCAGATCTACAGTCGACATGGCATATCGGACTTCCCCCCCAGACCTTTTTGCCTTTAACCTTGGGGGGGGGGGGTCCTATTTGGTGGTATTTCCCATGTGGGACCCTCATACATGTCACCTTCTTGTCAACTTAGACCACCCTCACTCATTACCACTTACCGCCTAACCCCCCCTCTAATTAAACCAACAAACCACTCATACATACGACCTCCGCGCTCCGACGTCACACTCCACTACCCGCTACATGTCACACTCCACTACACTGCCTACATGTCTCACCCACATCAGCAGACCACCTCAGCAAGGACATGTTGCAGACCATGTCAGCAAGGACATGTGGAAGACCACGTCAGCATGTACACATGGCATAATTAGATGATGACAAGTGTCAAGAGGAAATTTGCTCGTGCCATGTCAACAAGTGATGTAAGAAAGCTACATCACTCCGGGAGATTTACTTCGGGAGTTTCATCACCAACAAATTTCAAAAGTATCGAAGTCTCGAAGGACAAAGGTCCAAAGTTGCTCTCAGCCATCCGATCTGAAGATCACATTCTCAACCATTGATCTAGTTCAATGGAAGGACATATTAAGTGGAAGTGTTAACCAACGACAAGCGGTCTCCAGTGCTTATGACTTATTTAGCAGGTGACGAATCCAGAGGAGAATGAAGCAATGATTAGCCTAAATTTATGAATTCCTAAACACCAAAGACCCGAAGAAGACCCTGGTCGTTGATCGCCAGGAGGGGTACGTGTCAGATGATTATGCATTTGGATGAAAGCACTCCGGGAGAAATGAGTTCATAGGAGTTTAAACTCCCGAAGCCCGAAGTGTCGAAGTTACTCATGATCATTGATCATGCAGGAGGGTATGTGGCAATAGATTGTTGACTCCAGGTGAAAGAGTTCATGGGAAAGCTAAGTGTCGAAGAGTTGAAAAGGATGAAGTCTCGGAGCGAAGGATAGTCATTGGATTAAGGAGGAAATATGTCATCATATATTCCATTTCGAAAGATATCCAGTCATACGAAATGAGAAGTTGAGATTTGAAATGTCCAAAGTCCGAAGACCCGAAGGATATCTCAACTGTTGATCCGAGAGGGACACACGTCAGTGGGTTGTCAGCTTCGGAAGATTGACGTATGGAGGAAAGAAAGTGTTGAGATTTTGATGCAAGAGCATCGCTCCAACCCAACAACGCACCATCTAGACAACACATCAAGTGCACATTCAAGGAAGGGAGAGGCACTAGCCCTCTCATTTTAAATTTTAGAATGTAATTAAATGTTTGTAAGGATGGAAGATCCAAATCGATGCCTTTGTGAAGATAGTAGATAGAGTCTCCTTTAATGGTCGACGGGCTGATAAGATCTAGATCCTATTCAGACTAGATAGTCATTGAATGTAATTCATTGTAAATTAATGAGAGTAGGTAGCTTGGAGGGAAGAGCTCGAGGAGCCCCTTTTGGTAGAAAATATCTTTGTATCTAGATCCATTAGGGAGAGAGGCAGATAGATTAGAATATAGATAGGAGAGAGACCTGAGACTCTGTTGCAGTCCGAGCTTTGTACACATTGTAATCAGATATTTATGTTAATGAGAAAAGAGCAGTTTTTTCTACAAATGATTCTGTGTGTTCATGCGTCTTCCATAAATGACTTTTATGTGTTTATATGCATATGTTGTATATGTATGTTAGGTTCCAACTGCAGGGATAGAAAAAATTCTTTGTCTGATAGTTTTCTGATTTAAGTCTGGGTTCTTTGTGGCTTCATGCAAGGGGTTGCGTGACAGAGTAATGAGGACTCTGTGAACCAGTGCAAATGTGCACATTTGAGTTCTGTGGAATTTAGGAAAAGACGTGCTAGGAAGGCATGCCATAGGAGTCATAAACTCAAAGGAGAAGCCTCAAGGTTGTTGAATACCTTGAAGGTAGCACTATGCAGAGGAGGGCACAGAGGGAAGACAAAACTATTGAGGGTTTTTTAGGGCTCTGCCAGGAGGGCATCGAGAGAGTGCAAGGAGTGCACCAATGAACTCTATTTCAAGTTTAGAGATAAGGGAAGTGTCGGAGGAAGACACTTACAAAGTTTCTAAATACTTTGTAGGCTCAACAAGGCGTGTTTGAGTAGAAGTCACCAGGAGGGTGCTTATATCCTTTCAAGGAGAGAAAGGAGATAGAGTTGTTGAACACTCTAGAGGAAAACCTATGCAAGGGATGCACCAGACTAACACCTAGATGAAGTGTTGATAGGCAGTCACTTGGAGGTTAGTCAAGCACAAGTAGTTTGCAAGGCAACAAACTATTTCAAGTTCGTAAGCTCAGGAGGAATAGTTCCTTTTGCGCACAGAGTCCCAATAGAAAGGAATAGCAGGCTAAAACTCTTTGAAGTCCAAGCCTCAGACAAAGATCATGAAGAATAGAAAAAAAATGTGTAAGGATCCTACAAGGAGTTGTAGAGGTCGAAAAACCCTTAGAGGTTTCAGAGTGAAGAAAGATCTGGAGGAATAGCACGAAGTTGTGCACATAGTGCAAGGAATGTGCTAGGGCTAAGGTTGAGTTTCATTGCCAAATCTCAGGAGGGATAGCATTTCCAGAATGCAGGCGAGACCCAAAGTCGCAGGGCTTGCAGGAGGTAGATCGAAGGCTGAGGCCTTTGAAATGTCGAAGTCTTCCAAGTATGGGAAGAAAGGTGCCAAAGCTCAAGAGGAGGAGCACAAATATCATTAGATCGAGCAAAGGGAAGATATGGACCGTTGGAACCCACGTCTAAACAATGAGAAGAGGGTGCATGAGGAACAGAGCTCTGTCATCATATCTGAGTGATAGGACCAACATCTGTTGGATCCAGCTGAAGGTGCACAAGTTTTAACTCCCTGCGAGTGCACAGGAGAGCGAAATTTGCAAAGTCCTAAAGTTCTGAAACCATCGGAACCATCCATCATCCAGGCAGATAGGTGGCAGCAGATCCGGAAGCTTGAGAAATTGGGTATCAAAATATCAGAGGTGAGGATTCTTTTGACTTTGCGAAACATGAAGTCTCGATACAAGAAGGAACATATTGGACCATTGGATCATGGGAGTGTGTGGATTGTTGATCTGGCATTGGGGTTTCAAAGATCAGGAGAATGGAGGTGAACCCCATCGGGGATTCCTGATACGTGAAATCCCGAAACACCTTTTGAGTTGGCACTTGGTTTTTCCATCATCATAAGTTAGAGGGGCGTAGCGAGAAGAGCTAGAACCCAGAGAAAATATCGTCGATCGAAACATCGGGGATCAAGAGTTCAAGAAGAAAGGATTCAGGAGTGACTTGCTTGTAGAAATCCCAAATTCATGAAATGCGATGCACCATTTAGGTTAAGCCTGTGGTCACATGAGCAGAGGGAGATAATGGTCGTTAAGCCCTTTTCAGAGTTTCGATAGTCGGGAGTGGCTCATACGTCGAAGTCCCGACATGCGAAGTCCTGAAACACTTTTTGTGTAGGCACATGGTCACAGCCTGTGGTCGTATGAGAGAAGGATCTTACGCCTGGTTCTTAGTCACGCAGGAAGAGTTTCATAACATGACTTGTGGCATAAGTGTCGAAGGTTCCAATAGGGAATCAAAGATCCATTTCGGCTCAAAGGAATTTGAACGATCCTTGACCGGGAGGTCAGAGGACCCTACCAAGGCAGAGGTAGGTAGGAGGTTTGCTTCATGTGGAATCAAAATGAGAATTTTCGTCTGTAGATTTCAGGCGGAAGAGAAGAGGAAGATAGGGTGTTGATGCTCTATGGAGATCTTTTGCATGTAGGAAGCAGACAATTGACAGCCAGGTGGGTTGAAACTAGAGAGGAAAAAGATTGTTATTGAAGGCCATGAGCGTGGTCCAAGAGAAGACCACCAGAAAAAAAGAAAGGTTGAGATATTCAAAGAGATCAGCAAGATAAGAGAAAAGATGGAGAAGCTTGCATTTAAAATGCAACAGGATGCAAAAACGCATTGAGTGTATGAGTGGTCCATGAAGAAGAAGGTGAAGTGGTACGTTCCGAAATTGTTGGCCAGAGGACAACAAAAGTTGTTGAGAATGTGGATGAGGTATGTTGAAAGCCTCAGAGGTGAAAAGGATATGGTTCATATATGTGAGCCAGAAGCTGGGAAGAGCCTCAGTGATGATGAGGAGAGGAGATCAGAGACGGGTCTCAGAAATGGCCAGGTGAGCAGTGAGGAACTTTCAGGTTGCCTAGAGGGAAATGAGATGGGATCATTGGAGGATCTCATAGACTGTTAGGAGGGAAGGGAAGAAGTCCCAGATTTCCAGGTGGGCAAGGGAGAGGAGATGAGACTATTTGATAGTCTCATGAACTCAGAGGTGAGTTTATATCGACAAAGAGTGTTGATAGAGAGGGAAGATTAGAGGAGTGTTCTAATCATTGGGGGAATTCAGATATTCCTACCAAGTATCCCATTTAAGGCCACAATGCATGTTTCATATGCAGCATCAGGAGAAGGAAAACCAACAGAGACTATCATAGAGGAAGAAGAAATGGAGCAGACATCAGAATCTACCCCAGCAAAAGAAGATCATGCAATTAAGATGCTCACTCCATGGGAGAAAGAGTTAGAGATGCTGGAGGATTGGTTGAACCATCCAGAGCCAGTAGATGACTATCATGAGCATACAGTCATGCATATTTTGGGAGAAGAGCATTCAACAGAATTGCTCAAAATTGTCATCCAAGAAGCTGGACAGATTATGACTACAGCACTGAGGCCTGCAGCAGGAGATGAATTAGAATTCCAGTCTGGGGAGCAGCTGGAAGATATTGGATATGAACCAGTAGAGGAACTGGAAGAAGCTAGTTTTTCAGAGGAAGAAGTTGAGCAACAACTTAGTAATGAGACTGTAGAAATGGATTTTGCAGTAGGGTGGCAAGCTAAATCCACAAGAGATGGAGAAAACAACAAGGGGGACCAAGATGATCCACCCATTGATAAAGAGGAGCTGCAGCAGAACAGGCAGCATAAAGAGAGACAACCACTAGAGCAGTTGGACAGGGAGATAGAAGAGATAAGAAAGATGATGTTGAGGTCAGTAGCAGAAACTGGTAGTGAGGAAAATCTTAGCAAAATGAAGCCTGCCATAGCAGCAGGGAAGAAGCAGTAGTAGCAGCAGCAAAGAAGTGGAGTAGATGGACAGATCCAAATAAAAGTTTGGGATCCAAGTGGATTTCAACAAAGCCAGGAATTTCATGAGCAGGAGCTCATAAAAATTTTCCCAGCAGTGGAATATGATGTAGGAGCATCACGCTAACCCAACAACGCGCTAGCTAGACAGCACATCAAGCACGCATTCAAGGAAGGGAGAGGTGTCGACCCTCTCATTTTAAATTTTAGAATGTAATTAAATGTTTGTAAGGCTGCAAGAGCCAAATAGATGCCTTTGTGCATATAGTATATAGATTCTCCTTTAATGGTTGACGGGATGATAAGATCTAGATCCGATTCAGACTAGACAACCATTGAATGTAATTCATTTTTAATTAATGAGAGTAGGTAGATTGGAGGGAAGAGCTCCAGGAGCCCCTTTTGGTAGAAAAGAACTTTGTATCTAGATTCATTAGAGAGAGATGCAGATAGATTAGAAGATAGAGAGATAGGAGAGAGAGTCAAGACTCTGTTGCAGTCTGAGCTTTGTACACATTGTAATTAGATATTTATGTTAATGAGAAAAGAGTAGTTTTTCCTGCACATGATTCTACGTGTTCATGTGTCTTCCATAAATGCCTTTTATGTGTTTATATGCATATGTTGTAGATGTATGTTAGGTTCCATCTGCAAGGATAGACAAAATTCTCTTTCTAAGAGTTTTTTAATTTCAATCTGGGTTCTTTATGGCTTCATGCAAGGGGTTTTGTGACAGATTCTTGAGGACTCTGTGAGCGAGTGCAAGTGTGCATATCTGAGTTCTATGGAATTCAGGAAAAGACATGCCAGGAAGGCACACTATAGGAGTCATAAACTCAAGGGAGAAGCCTCAAGGTTGTTGAATACCTTGAAGGTAAGACTGTTAAGAGGAGGGCACAGAGGGAAGATGAAACTACTGAGGGTTTTGTAGATCTCTGCCAGGAGGGCATCAAGCGAGTGAAAGGAGTGCACCAATGAAATCTATTTTGAGTTCAAATATAAGGGAAGTGTCAGAGGAACACACTTACAAAGTTGTTGAATACTTTGTAGGCTCAACAAGGCGTGTTTGAGAAGAAGTCACCAGGAGGGTGCTTATATCATTTCAAGGAGAGAAAGGAGACAAAGTTGTTGAACACTCAGGAGGAAGACCTGTGCAAGGGATGCATCAGACCAACACCCAGATGAAGTGTTGATAGACAACCTCTTGGAGGTTAGTCAAGCACAAGTAGTGTGCAAGGGAGTGAATTGTTTCAAGTTCATAAGATTATGAGGAATAGTGACTTTTTCACACAGAGTCCCAACAAAAAGGAACAGCAGGCCGAAACTCTTTGAAGTCCAAGCCTTAGACAAAGCTCAAGAAGGATAGCACAACAACATGCAAGGATCCTGCAAGGAGTTGCAGAGGTAAAGAAACCCTTTGAGGTTTCAAAGTGAGGAAATCTCAGGAGGAATAGCACAAAGCTACACACAGAGCGTAAGGAATGTGTTAGGGCCGAGGCCAAGTTTCATTGCAAAATCTCTGGAGGGATAGCGTTTCTAGAATGCAGGTGAGACCCAAATTCACAGGGATCGCAGGAGGTAGATCGAAGGACGAGGCCTTTGAAATGTCAAAGTCTTCGAAGTTTGGGAAGAAAGGTACCAAAGCTCAAGAGGAGGAGCACAGTTTCCATTGGATCGAGTAGAGGAAAGATCTGGACCATTGGAACCCACATCCAAATAAAGAGAAGAAGGCGTAGGAGGAACAGATCTTTGTCGTCAAATTTGAGCGCTAGGACCAACAGCCATTGGATCCAGTTGAAGGTGCATGAGGTTTAACTCACTGAGAGTGCACAAGAGAGCAGATTTTGTGAAGTCCTGAAGTTTTGAAACCATTGGAATCGTCCATCATCTAGGCAGATAGGTGGTAGTAGATCCAGAAGCTCAGGAAATCGGGTATCGGAAGATCAGAGGTGAGGAGTATTTCGACTTCACGAAACACAAAGTCTCGATACAAGAAGGAACGGATCGGACCTTTGGATGGTGGGAGCATGTGGACCGTCGATTTGGCATTGAGGTTTTGGAGATCGGGAGAATGGAGGTGAACTGCATCAGGGATTCCCGATTCGCGAAATCCTGAAACACCTTTTGATTTGGCACTTGGTTTTTCCATCGTCATAAGTTAGAGGGGCCTAGCGAGAGGAGCTAGCATCAAGAGAAAATATCATCAATCAGAACATCAGGGATCAGGAGTTCGGTAAGAAAGGAGTTATGAGTGACTCGCATGTGTAAATCCCGAATTCGCGAAATGTGACGCATATTTTAGGTTAAGCCTGTGGTCATGGGAGTGGTCACATGAGCAGAGGGAGCTAATGGTCGTTAAGCCCTTTTCATAGTTTCGGGAGTCGGGGAGTCAAGGGTGGCTCATATGTCAAAGTCCTGACATGCAAAGTCCTGAAACAATTTTTTTGTAGGCGTGCAGTCGCAGCCTCTGGTCATGTGAGAGAAGGATCTTATGCCTAGTGCTTAGTCGCGTAGGCAGAGTTTCATAACAAGACATGTGGTTATAAGTGTCAAAGTTTCCAACGGGGAATCAAAGAGCCATTTCATATCAAAGGAATTTGAATGATCCTTGACCAGGAGGTTAGCAGACCCTACCGAGGCAGAGGTAGGTAGGGGGTATGTGTCAGATTTGAAAATCCTGAAGCCCGGATCACGAAATAAATCACAGTCATTGATTTAGGATGGTTAGATCTGATCCACAGATCGCGAAAGAAAAAATATGAATCGTCCATTCAGGAGCACCGTCAAGATCACAAGATTGATGGTCTCGTCACATTGCAGGGATTAAAGATGCATGAACTTTAAAAAGATGAAGGCGAGCCGCAATCGAAACCACAGTTTTGGAGAAAGGACACATGGAGGCTCAAGGTAAATAGTGGGGAAAAATGTAGTTTGATACAAACCACCTTTGGATGTGCCCGCAATATCATTGTCACATGAGATCTTCACCCAAGGTCATATCGAGAAATGGAGCTAGTGCTCACTAGATCGAGATCAGAAAGTGCCTTTTGAATAGGCGTTTGGTCATTGTTGATGGTCACGTGAAGGAAGGGGATTAGAAGCCAAAGAAGCCAAAAACGATCGATGGTAACTACTAGAGAAGAAGAAGAGTTGCGACTGCTAGAGAAGCCAGAGAATCTCAGGATAATGTCTGCTAATGATGAACAGATTCATAATAACTGTCAGAAAATATGAAGAGTTTGAATGATGATCAGGCAAAGGAATCGAGGTGAGAAAGACATGCATACCAGAGAAGATAATGTGTTTTTTCGATAGTTATGCATGTGGGTAGAATGTGACCATGTACAGGACATGAGCTGGAGATTAGAGGTGCAGCGTATAGCATGCAGAGATAACACAGAGTATAAAGGAAGAAGAGAAGTTGAACAGAGGAATTAGAGTGCGCAGAAGGAGAAAGAGCAGCGTATAGAAGAATAATAGAGTAATAGAAGCTGGAAGAGGTAGAGGAGACCTGGAGTTGTAACAGACCATATCAAAGATAGAGAAAGTAAGTAAAAAAATTTTAAGATTCAATCAAGGTGGTAGGGTGGTGCTAGGGAGGATTGCAGTCCACTAAATTCTAGTTGGTGCTAGAAGATATTCTAGGAGTTGGTGCTTCCATCTAGTGGGTGCTAGAGAAACCTAGGAGTTGGTTCTTCCATCTAGTTGGTGCTAGAGAAATCTAAGATTTGGTGCTATCTGCAAGTTGTAGCTTGCTATCAGAGGTTGTAGCCTCATATTTGAGTTGGAGCTCAAAGACTGTGATGTACATGAAAGTTGGAGCTTTATTGACATCCTAAGAAGAAGAGGTTTTCACCCTTATGGGTTTCCTCATGAAAATTAGTGTCTCTGTGTATTATGTGTGATTGATCAAATATTGTATATCTATGCATGTTAAGTTATCAACAACACATTAAATAATAATTTAGAAAGAGACAGAAAATAATAGGAAAAGTTTCAAGATTATATACATAACTAATTCACCCCACCCCCCCTCTCAGTTATATTTCCAACAATTGGTATCAGAGTCGGTTCCTTTGATCAAAGGTAGATCCATAATCTTGAACATGACTAGTCATGATGGAAGTTCAACTAATAGTCCCCCTCTATTTGATGGAACAAACTTTTCCTTCTGGAAAATAAGAATGAGAACACATTTAATGTCTTTGGGTGTTGATGTTTGGGATGTCATTGAAACGGGATATGTGAAGCCTGTAGTCTTGGCCTCAAAAGATGATAAGTTGGAGTTTAGCTTTAATGCAAAATCAATGAATGCCATCCTCAGTGGACTTGTGGAAGCCGAGTTTGTCAAATTCATGCACTGTGATTCAACAAAAGTTATGTGGGACAAGTTGATAAGCAGTTATGAAGGTAATGAAAAGGTGAAAGACACAAAACTTCAGACTCACGGACTGAAATTTGACCAGTTAAAGACGGATGAAGATGAAACTATCAGTAAGTACTTCTTACGTATAGAATAACTTGTCAACACTATGAAAGTCCTAGGTGAAACGATAGATGAATCTTTTCTAGTCCATAAAATATTAAGATCTCTTCCCGATAGATTTAACTCAAAGGTCTCTGATATAGAGGAAATAGATGATCTCAAAACATTGACACTAGATCAACTTCTTGGAACCCTAATTTCTTATGAAATGAGAATCACCAAAGGTAAATCCACTACAAGAGAGGCATCTTTTAAATTAGAGAAAAACACAGATTATGATATAGATGAGATTGAAGCAAATTTTGTGAGAAGACTGAAGAAAGGATCAAACAAATACAAAGGTAAATTTCCCTTCAAATGTTTCAAATATGGCAAGATAGGTCATTTTGCATCTAAGTGTCCTCGCAAAATAAAGGATCAGACATATGACGATGAAGAGAAGCACAAACACAAGAAGTTCTATAAAGAGAATAATTTTAAGAAGAAAAGACTTTGTGTAAACAATGATGATGATCCCTCAGATGATTAAAGGAGTGACTCTTCTATTGAAGATAAAATAAATGATATCATGCTAATAGCTTTAGAATATCTAAACACTGAAGATACAGTAAGTGAGTTCATTGATTGTGAAGCAGTAGTAGATCTTGAAGGAGAACTTGTCAGTGCCATGGAAGAGATTGATAGACTCAGAGAAAAGAAAAGAAAAGAAAAACAATTACTGCTCAAATATGAGAAAACATGCAATGAACCATCTAAAGAAATTTATCTGTTGAAGGTTAAGTTAGAAGAAGATAAGAAGATTGAATACATACTCAAACAACAATTGAAGGAAGCCGAAACAAAAGGTGAAAAATTGGAAGTTGAAGTAGTGATTGTCAGAAAAGATCTAGAGAAATTGCAGGCCTTATATCATCACAATCTGACAAGTATTAAATCCTCAAAAGGATTAGCCTCCATTCCAAATTAGCAAAGCAATTCAAAGTTGAAATCTAGTTTGGGTTATGAACAGGGATCAAGTAGTGGCCAGCCAAGCAACAAAGAATCCATCAAGTTTGTCAAATCTACAACCATTGACAACAACAAACATGCAGAAACAACGGAAGAGAATCAGTTGCCAAGGAGGAGTGAAGGAAAAGCTACCAAAACTGAATCTATAGAACAAAGAAATAATACACCCTCTTCTCAAGGAAATCATCAGCATGGAAGAAATCGACATGCTCAAAGAAGACAACCATTTTCCAGGTACAAAGATTTTTTCTATGGATATTGTTTTTACTACTCTAACTTTCACCACAAAGCTGTAAATTTTTCTTTAAGATTTAGACATGAGAAATCAAGATAGCCAAGGAACAAATATCTGCCATAACAAATAATGAGACAACCAAGTAAAAAACAACCACATACTACAAATCATGTGATGAATAGGAAAAGGACGCAGATTACACATAACAATCGTTATGATCCTTTATTCAATGAACCGGAATGTTACATCTGCCATAATTATGGACATAAAGTTGCAGATTGTCACTTAAAAAACTATAATCCACATTCAATTCACAGAGTTGAAAACGTCAAGGTTTGGAAGAAGAATGAAGATAACAAGTGTGGATTAGTGTTGTCAGCTCAAAGACAAAAAGACACCTGGTATATTGACAATGGATTCTCCAGTCATATGACAGGTGACAAAAGTAAGTTCCTATTACTCAAAAAAATAAATCAGGGAGTGTGACCTTTGGAAATGATGCTCTAGGAAAGATGAGAGGTAAAGTTATAATAAGCTTAAGTAATGGAAGAAGCAAAGCTCAAGATGTATTATTTTTTGATGGTTTAAAGAATCATCTTCTTAGTGTTAGTCAAATATGTGATAGAGGATGTGAAGTCACTTTCACTGCCAAGAATTGTAAAATAAAGATAGTAAACACAGGAGAGTTGATTGCAAAAGGGGTTAGAATTGAAAACAATGTATATGTTCTAAAGGAACAAAACGAGAAATGTCATTTAAGAAAACTTGATGAAAGTTGGTTATGGCACAGAAGGCTTGGACACCTGAATTTTGATCATATTGTCAAACTGAATAATGAAAGCACTGTGAAAGACCTTCCAAGAATATCTAAGCCTAATAACTCTGTATGTGAATCCTGTCAAATGGGGAAGCTGACTCGTGCTCAATTCAAATAGAATAGTTTCACATCTTCATAGAAACCACTTCAAATTGTTCATATGGATCTATGTGGACCATCGCGAAAGGAATGAACTGGAGGAGAACATTACTTTATGCTAGTCATTGATAACTTCTCCAGAATTACGTGGGTTGCCTTTCTGAGAGAAAAATATGATGTGTTTGATAAGTTCAAAAAGTTTAAGGTGTTATTTGAGAATTAGACAGGAAGGAAGTTAAAGGAAATTCTCTCAGACAGGGGAGGAGAATTTATGTCAAGAGATTTCAAAGAATTTTGTGACAGAGATGGAATTAAAAGAGAATATACTATTCCAGGTACTCCTCAACAAGATGAATTTGTAGAATGCCAAAATAGATCAGTTCAGTAGATGGCAAGGGCTATCATGAGTGAAAAGGACATTTCACAAACCTTTTGGGTGGAGGTTGTTCACACGGCTATTCATATTCTAAACAAAGAACATCTAAGGCCAAACAGTGATAAAAATCCATATGAGTTGTGGTTTGGTCGACATGCATCAATCAAGCGCTTCAAAGTATTTGGAAGTAAATACTACATCAAGAATAATGATGATCATCTGGGAAAATTTGATAGTAGAGATGATGAAGGTATCTTCTTAGGATATGCAATGAATAGTAAAGGATACAACTGCCTTAACAAAATAATGCATAAATTAGTAGACTATATTGATGTTTGAATTGATGAAGAAGCTCCTGTAAAAGATCAACGAAGAATAAGCACTAAGACAAATGAAAAATATGATGAGAATAATGAAGATAAAGAACAACAAATATCAAAGTCACAAGAAGATGATGAATCAGATGGAGAAGAGACACCCAGACAAGAAGAGTCAGGACAATAATCAACATCAAATTCTTCCTCCAGAATTACTCAAAAGTATCATCCTGAAACTCAGATAATTGGTGAGAAAGACAAAGGTGTACAAACTAGGAGAAAGATAATCAAAGACACTGAGCAATCACATATAGCCTTCATATCCATGGTGGAACCTAAAAACTTTAATGAATCCAGTAAATACGTAAATTGGTTAAAATCAATGAATGAGGAACTGGACCAGATTGAAAACAATGACACTTGGGAACTCGTTCCTATGGCAGCAAATAAAAATGTAATAGGATCCAAATGGGTCTACAAAAACAAGATGAATGAGCAAGGAAATATTGTAAGAAATAAGGCTATATTGGTCTGCAAAGGATATGCTCAAATAGAAGGACTGGATTTTGATGAAACATTTGGGCCCGTAGAAATATTAGAAGCTATTAGAATGTTTCTTGCCTATGTGTGTCATAAACAGTTTAAATTCTATCAAATGGATGTCAAGTCAGATTTTCTAAATGGAGATCTAAAAGAATAAGTCTATATGGAATAACCAGAGGGTTTCCAACTGTCAGATAACCCTGAATTTGTCTGCAAGTTGAAGAAATCCTTATATGGTTTGAAACAAGCTCCTCATGCTTGGTATTATAGACTGGATAAGTATCTTCAAGACAAACGGTTCAAGAGAGGAACAGTTGACAACAATCTATATATCAAAATAGAGGGTAATGATTTTCTCATTGTGTTGGTCTATGTAGATGACACCATCTTTGGAAGCAATAATGCTTCATTGGTACAATGGTTTTCTTCTGTCATGCAGTCTGAATTTGAAATGTCTATGATAGGGGAGCTGCCATTTTTTCTTGGTCTACAAATCACTCAAAGGTCTGAAGGAATATTTCTCTCAGGAGAAATATCTAGGAGAAATGTTGAAAAGGTTTCAAATGGAAGATTCTACACCTATGAGCACACCTATGGTCACTGGATGCAAGTTAAAAAAGGATGATGACTCACCTGATGTTCATCAAAGTTCATATAGGTATATGATAGGTAGCCTATTGTACATCACAACATCCCGTCCATACATAATGCATGTTATTGGAATGGTAGGAAGGTATCAGGCTACACCTAAACAGAGTCATCTGTTAGTTGTCAAAAGAATATTCAGATACTTGAAAGGAACAATGAACTATGGCCTATGGTATCCTAGGAATTAGAATTTTCAACTATCAGTCTATTTAGATGTTGATTGGGCTAACTGCATGGATGAAAGGAAAAGAACGAGTGGAGGTGCATTCTTCTTAGGAGATTTTCTTGTAGCATGGTTGAGAAAGAAGAAAGGTTCCATTTCTTTATCGACTACAAAAGTTGAATACATTACAGCTGCCACTTGTTGTACCCAAGTATTATGGATGATTCAGATAATTGCAGACTTGGAAGTAAAGTATAATGCACCGATCCCAATTCATTGTGATAATACTAGTGCAATTAGTGTGTCAAAGAATCTTGTATTTCACTCCAAGACCAAGCATATACCCATCAAGTATCACTTCTTGAGGGAACAATTAACCAACATTGTTGTTTCTTTGCATTATATTCCATCCAAAGATTAGATTGTTGATATCTTCACTAAACCGCTTGCAAAATCTCAGTTTGAGTATCTACGCCAGAAGTTGGGCGTGGCCCTGTTATCAAGTTAAGATAGTCTATCTGATCAGGGGGAGAGTTCTCCTAGTATATCTGATCAGGGGGAGCACAAAGTCACTCTCTATTTGCTTTGACATTGATGTCAAAGGGGGAGAAAAATGTGTTGTCTGTATGCTACAGTTGGAGATCTAAGCAGAATAGTGCAGCGTTTCAGGGTTTCCATCAATTCCAAAGGGGGATATTGTTAGCATGTTTACAGGAATAATGTGCTTGTCATTGATGGAAAGAACAACAGCGAACCAAACCTCGAGAGCGCAGAAGATGAGAAAGATCAGAAGAGATGTCGGTTTCCAAAAGTACAAATGAGGTCTAAGAGACGGACTCGCAGGAGGAGAAAAGGTCGAGACCCGTGAACACTTAGAAAGCCTTCTAAGTCAGAGAGATTAGAAGCTTAGGAGGAAGAGTGACAATGGTTTTTGGATCACCAATCTAGAGGACCAACAACCATCGGATTGAATTAATGAAGGATAGGATAAGCAGGAAAAAACGATTGAGAATTCGATCATTTGAATTTATGTCAGTGGTCATATTGATTTAAGTGGAAAGACAGGATAAGCAAGGGATGAGATTTGAGATCTTGATCACCCGAATTTTCGCCAGCCATCGGATCGAAATAACTGGAAGGACAGGATAATTTATAAGAAGGGTGTGCTAATCTCAGCAGCCGATAATCGGGAACTTAGATCTACGGTCGACAGGGCATATCGAACCCCCCCGACCTTGCTTCCTTTAATAGTGGGGGGGGGGTCCAAGTTGGTGGTATTTCCCATGTGGGACCCTCATACATTACACCTAGTTGTCAACTCGGACCCCCCTTGCTCATTACCACTTACCACCTGAACCCCCCTCCGAGTAAACCACCAAACCACTCATACATACCACCTTTGTGCTCTGACGTCACACACCACTACCTGCTACACATCACACTCCACTAATGTGCTCTGCCTCCACACTCCACTACACTTCCTACACGTCTCACCCATGTCAGCAGATCGCCTCAACAAGGACATGTGGCAGACCACGTCAAAAAGGACATGTGGAAGACCACGTCAACAAGTACACATGGCATAATCAAATGATGACAAGTGTCAAGAGGAAATTGGATCATGCCATGTCAACAAGTGACATAAGCAAGATACATCACTCCGAGATATGTACTTTCGGAGTTTCATCACCAACAAATGTTAAAAGTCCCGAAGGATGAAGTGTTGGGTATGTGTTATATTCTTTGCACGAGTAGTAGTGTCTGAGCGCCTGCGTCGGGTGCACATGGGGGTTAGAGGGGGGTGTAGGGGGGCGGAGGCCCCCGCGTGGGGGTTCGGGGGCAGCGCCCTTGAAAAAAAAAATTTCGGGCCGACATATTTTCGCCGGTTTCGGGCCGACATATTTTCGCCAGGCCGACATATTTCCGGGACGACATATTTCCAGGACCACATGATATTAGGTGGTTTTCGGCACATGGTTTTTTGCCAATGGTTTTCTATTT
>ML786296.1:321241-362785 GCA_009831015.1 Picea engelmannii | reverse complement strand
ACTACCTATGGCCACAACTAGACTATCCCATGAGTCTGGTAAAGAACACAACAAACTGATACATTTATCTTCATCTGAAATTTTAATCTCAACAGATACTAACTGACTTACCACAGTATTGAAGGTGTTCAAATGCTCTGCCACCGAGTCTTCATCTCTCATCCTCAAGTTATACAACTTCTTTCTCAGAAATAGTTTATTTACTAGGGAATTAGACTGATACAACTTCCCCAACTTTTCCCATAAATCCTTGGCTATAGCTTCCTCTGACAGATTCAGTAATACTGAATCGGAGAGACACAGTTGGATTGTGCTCTTTGCCTTCCGATCCATATTTTTCCAGTCATCTGCAGAAGTTCCTATAGGTGCAGTACCTAGATCTACCACGATTCACTGATCTCTGTCCACCAAAAGATCTTCCATCTTGAGCTTCCACAACTCAAAGATTTTCCCATTACACTTCTCGATCTCCATCTTCGAATTGCTTGCCATTTCTTTTCACCTGAAAAATAGTACTGTAGATCTCCCACTGTAACAAGACTTATCACAGTCCCGAGCCAAACCCTTGAAAACAAAGGCGTCCCCCTGAAGCCAATAAAGATCTGATACCAAATGTAAATTCTAACCTTGTACAATATCTACTACAAACAGATATTTAGAAAAGAATAGAAAATATACAATCGCAAATACAAACATTACACAGAGATTTTTCCCCTGGAAACCCAAATCGGGAAAACCAACATATTCTATATTCATTCATTGTGTTACAATGTTTACAATACCAAATACATATAGGAGCCAGCAACGTCCAAAACCCTAACACAATGACCTAGATTAGTCCAAAACCCTAATTCCTTAATCGGAAATAGA
Organism: Picea engelmannii; assembly: GCA_009831015.1. Taxonomy (NCBI): domain Eukaryota; kingdom Viridiplantae; phylum Streptophyta; class Pinopsida; order Pinales; family Pinaceae; genus Picea; species Picea engelmannii. The sequence continues at coordinate 361,915 of ML786296.1, read as the reverse complement.
AAACCATCGGCAAAGAAACCATGTGCTGAAAAACCACCTAAATATAATGCAGTCCCGATGCAAAAAAAAATATTTCGGCGGCGCTGCCCCCGAACCCCTGCGCGCCCGATGCAGACACTCAAACACTACAACTCGTGCAAAGCATATAACACATACCCAACACCTCGCCCTATAAAATCCCTTCATTCATTGCAATGGCATCCTTTTTTTTTTTGTAATTTAGAGTATGTATTGATTCCTGGTCAAAAAATATAGATGTTTGAAAGTCAGCTAACTACTTGGAAGCAGTGCGATGTTGGGAAACCACCTATTCCAGGTGTCCAAGTTCAAAAGAGGTAATGGTGCCCATTCGGGAAACCACCGTTGTCCGATGTCCAGTACATAAAAAAAAATTGTACTACGAGGCCACGCAGGGCTAGATTTATCAAAGGGCCAGATGCCATGCATATGAGGGCAAAAATTCTACTATGCCACGCAAGGCCAAAATAATGACAATAAGAGAAAAAGAGCATGGGAAGGCATTAGTAACCTGGACCTAGATGCAGCCCGATGTAGACATGCACTGCATGTTCTTTTCCTTTCTCTCAGTCAACCATGGCTCTTCGAAGGTCTTGAAGGAACGCCATCACTGTATCCATGCAACGCCATCGGTCATATTCCCTGGTCTAAACTTCACGCATGGTCATTTTGATGTCCTCAAGATCTTTTTTGATGATGCTCAGAGTGGTCATGAGCTCAGCTCACTTTTCGTCCTTGTTAATGAAAGGAGAAGGGTGGTGGGAGAGCGGAGAGGAGGAAGAGGAGCCCAGAAAAGGGGAATAATGTGAAACAATGAGGGAGGGATGAGGGGGGGGTGGTGGAAAGGAGGGACGTCATGGGGGAGAGGGGGGAGGTGGTGCATAATCGAGCGAATTGCCCAAGAGATCAAACCACTAGAACCTACAGCCGTAGGGGTTCGAGAGGAGGGGGAAAACCTTCTTCAGGTGGGTGAACATCCATGGGGGCCAACGGAGGGGGAGAAGCCAAATTACAGTGGGGGGAAACAGCTCGAGGAGGGCTCGAGGCTTCACATGACTGATCAGAGGGGGGCGGTTTCCTTCCTCGGGCTTGGTACCAGGATACTCCATGCCTTGGTCTGCCCCTGGGTCGTGGCATGAAGGAATGAGGTGGTTTTGGAGCGGAATGAAGGGTTCACACCAGAAAGCTCTAGAACGGAGGGTTCACACCAGAAAGATCCAAAACGTGAATGGAGGAATTGCACTAGAGTGGGAGAGCAGAGAAGAGAACAGAATGAGCCCAGGGGGGGTCACTTTGAGAGAAATGAGAAAACGAGTGAGGCAAGGGGGTCGATAACACAGACGGCTGAAGCTGAGGTGACTGGGAGGTCTCACTGCGCTGCTCCATGAAGATGCGCAGGTCCTTGTTTGTGTGAGTTGCATGGTTCGAGTGAGGGAGGAAAGGTGACGATGGATATTTTGAATTCTAGTAAGGCTTTAAGGGAGGACGTGACGTTGGACTACCACCTAGTGTCGTGTGGCCTGGCCATGTGGCCTTATATAGAGCTTCATCCATCATATCATGGTGGCACCTGATCCAGGGGTCGGTCTTTGGTGTGAGCCAAGATCCTGCATGCGATGACTGCAGGGTGTGTGGTATTGGCGTCAGGGGAGTAGGAGAAGACCCCTTCCTCCAACTCGACAGCCATATTGGCTAACCATTCATCCACTTGATTGGTATTTCTTCTAACATGTGATGGGAGGATTACCTGTCGATGTTGAAGAGTTGATTTTATTCTGCAAAGTCCGTTCATTGGTCTCCATCTTGGGGAGATTTTCTCCGGGTCTACCCCATTGATCAAATGTGTAGGGAGATTTATCACAATTTGCGAGTTGCCTTCAGCAATGAGAGGAAAAATCTCTTGCTCTGAAGCCGCTTGTAGACTGCAGAGGAGACTCCAAATTTCTGCAGCATTGTTGGTATTGTGTTCCATATTACCTGCCAGGATATGGAGTATTTCTCCTTTTCCATTCTAGATAACCACCCCATAGCCTGCTGTACCCGGGTTCCCTTTGGAGGCTCCATCAAAGTTGAGTTTAAACCAGTCTTTGGGCGGAGCGTCCTAGTGGGTGTGGCTTGTATTTCATCTTGCAACTGCTATTGATATTTCAGGGTTGGGAGTGAGATTGATTTTCCACTCCTTGAGAATGTGAAATTCATTCAAAGGGGGTGTGAGGTCCTTCTCTGTCCATGGTTGAAGTGATATGGTTTCATTGATATTGGTTTGGATTTTATTCCACACCTCCTACCAGCTCCTGGTGATCGATTTGAAGATTCTTCCATTCCTCTATTTCCAAATGCTCTAGAGGATGAAACCTGGAAGCAACTGCCAAATTCTATTGAGGATGGGTGACTGAAAGGTCGAGCTTCTCCAGCCTTCAATGGTTTCCTTTAAGCTTGTGCGGTTTCTATCCGATGTTCTCATGATACTGGTGCTATGATCCTAGATGCATGAACTATAAGGACAAAGATTTAGAAGGTGATTTTGTGTTTCTTCCTCCTGGCCACATAGATGACACCAGGAAGGGCCAATGAAGCCTCTTTTTCGAAGATTATCCCAGGTGAGGATGTTGTTGTGCGCCACTAACGAAAGAAAGGTGTTGATTTTCGGTCAGGTTTTCATATCCCAAATTTTCCCCCAAACTTCCTCTCGAGGTAAGGTTTTATGGCCCGCTTTTATGTAGTATCCTTCTGAAATGTTGAAGGCTCCTGTGGTGGAGTGGCCCCATCTGAGTATGTCCTTGTCTTGTTGAGTGGAAATTTTCCTTGCAGCTAGATGTTCCTACAAGGGACATAGGTTGAGATGTGGGGGAATGTGGAGGTTCTCATGTGAAGTTTTCCAGGTGCACCAAATTTCCCCTGGGTCAAAAGGCTTCCAGTAGTCTATCACTTTGTGAAGTCCAGCAGCTGTTGTAAGGGGGATGAGGTTGCTGAGAGTTAAATCTGTGTCCAGGGGTGGGATTTGTTTCCATGAATCACTCCAAAAGTAATCCTAGGAGCCACTTTGAAGTTCCCAGAATGAGTGGTCAGTGATGAGTCCGCGGTTGTTCCTGGATGCATTCCATATCATCGACCATGAGCTTTGACCAGTCCACCTGATGAGATCTGTTTCAGGCCAAATGGGGGTATATTTATTCCTCCATAGTTGTGCCCACAAATATTGTGGTCTCTTTAACCATCTCCACCAGATTTTATCACTTAGGACCTTGTCGAGAATAGTTGGGTCTCAGAGGCCGAGTCCTCCATCCTTTTTCGGAGTGCAGACTTTTTGCCAACTTACCAGGGCCATTTTATGCCCCTCTTTGTTACCCTGCCACAGGAAGCTTCTTTGAATCATTCTCAAAGTGTTAAGAATGAAAGTTGGGGCTGCCAAAGCTGAGAAGATGTAAACTGGGAGAGCTTGCAGGACGGATTTAAGTAGGATGAGGAGACTAGGAAAATTGAGGGAATGAAAGGTCCAGAGAGAGAGTCTCTTTTTGAAGCTGGAAAGTAAGGAGTCCCAGGAAGAATTTCTGAGTGGGTTGTTGATGAGGGGGATTCCCAGGTAAACAGAGGGAAGGATGTTGCGGATAAATCCTAAGAGGTGCCTGAGGTGACCTTGGATTTCCACAGGAGTGTTAAAGAAGAACACTTGGGATTTGCGTAGATTCGCCTCCATTCCCGAAGCCTCGCGGAAGAGGTCAATGATGGATCTGAAGCATAGGGCTTCTCTAGCTGTGGACAAACCCATAAGACGTATGTCATCTACAAATTGATTGTGCGAGATGGGGGGATAATTCCATGGGGTGTGAGGCCAGAGAGAGAGTGGTCCCTAATGGCTTCTTTAAGGGTGCGGCTTAGTCTTTCTACCAATAGGATAAAGAGAAAAGGCGAGAGTAGATCCCCTTATCTTATGCCTCGTGAAGGAGAGAAGGGTTTGGAGGGAACGCCATTAATAAGAATTGAGAACAGTGTTGAGGAGGTGATATTGAATATCCAGGAGACCCAAGTTGGGTCAAATCCAAAGGCTAGGAGGGAAGATCTTAAGTAGTTCCAACTCAATTTGTCAAATTCTTTAGAGAGGTCTAGTTTTAGGAGCATACCTGGAGTTTTGGTAGAGTGAAGTGAATGGATAAATTCATGAGCCAGGATCACATTGTCCATAATTTGTCTGCCCTCGACATAGCCAGATTGTTCTGGAGAGATCAAGAATGGAAGAGTGGATTTAAGTCGGGTGACAATAATCTTAGTGAGGAGTTTGTGAATGACATTGCAGAGGGCTATAGGCCTGAATTGTGATGGGCACGTAGAGATGTTTTCCTTAGGTATGAGGGTGAGGAAAGTTGCATTGAGGGCTTGGAGGACTTTTCTGTATTTTCTAGAGTCCTCAATGATTTCCCAAACGTCTTCACGGATGATGCTCCAGCAATAATGAAAGAAATATGAGGCGAAGCCATCTGGTCCGGGAGCTTTGCCTAAATGGGTAGCCTTGAGTGATTGATCGACCTCCTCCTGAGTTATTGGTCTCATGAGGGATTTGTTTTTCTCTTTGGTGACCTCCTTGGGAATGTTCCTGAGGATGGAATCTATGGCCTGTGAGCGATCTGTTGGGGGTTTAGTGAGAAGAGTTTGATAGTAAGAAAGCGATTCTTTTTCCATATCTTCATGTTGTTGAATTTCTATACCTTGTGCTGAGACTAGGTGGGTGATGTGATTGGTTTGGTGCCGCTGGATCATATGTTTTTTCCCCCTCTTTCAGCCATTGGATGCGAGATTTTTTTCACCAGAGTACTTCTTCCTGCTCTCTTCTTTATGCAATCTGGTTTTTTAAAAGTGTTTCTTGTGTTTTAAGGTCTTTTGTCAAACCCTGTGATCAGATTTGTTGTTGTAGTGTTTGCATTTGTTGTTTAAGATTTTCCTGTTCTTGGAAGATGTCGCCAAAGGTAGACTTATTCCAGGATTTTAGGTGTTGCTTGAGGTTTTTTAGCCTTTGTTGGAACCGATACATTGGGGTCCATGTTTGAATAGCCACCTCCTCCCACCATGTCTTTATGTTTGTTTGGAAATCTGGGTGTTTCAACCATAATTTTTCAAAGCGGAACGGTTTCCTGCCTGGGGTACCAGTGATGTCGAGAGTTAGAAAAATTGGCCAGTGATCCGATCCCGGGGTGTCTATGACTGTGGCGTTCCAAGCTAAGCCATCCATCATAATAGCTTCAGATATTAGGAAGTGATCAATTCTACTGGAGACGTGTTGTGCCCCCAAATGCCTATTTGACCACGTGAACATCCCATTGTCTATTCAAACATCAATGAGATTTAAGAGACTGATGGTGTCATTAAAACTTATGATGTCGTTGCCCAGAGAGCGGTGGCCTCCCTTTTTCTCCTCCAGCCCTGTGATCATGTTGAAATCTCCCCCAAGAATCCAGTGCTGGGGGCCTAAATGTTCTGCGATCCATTCCAGGTGTTGAAGAAAGGCTTCCTTGTCCCCTGGTCTAGGGGGGCCATAAACATTTGTGATGTAGCCTTGTTTGTTCGAGCCGATGAGGCAAAAGGATGCAGTAATGGTCCATTTGGAGGTACAAAAGTTATCAAGTAGGATTGTGGTGGGGTCCCGGAGCATTTTAAAACCTCTAGCTGCCCCTCTGGCATCCACTTCCACATACTAAGTTTGCTTCCAACATCTTTGTAGAGTGATATTCGCCTTTATCCCTACACATTTCGTTTCCTGTAGGAGGAGTATGTCTAGTTGATCCTTCTTGATTATGTCTTTGATCAAAGCTTGTTTTCTCTTGGCGTTAAGGCCCCTTATGTTCTAGGATAGTATCTTCATGATGATGATGGGGGTTGGAGGGGAGGGAAGCTTTCCGAGATCAAATGTATTTGGCACCCTAAGTTGACCAGAAAGTTGCCTACATCTTGAATGAGTTGGTGTTTTGGTTTTCTACCTCTCTTCTTCTCTTCTTTTGTAGGCTTGCGTTGTTCCTTTGAGGTATCTTTTTGTATTCCTAGATTTGTATTGGCTCTGGCTGAACCTCCTGCCAATGAATTGAGAAAGACCTTGTGCACGTTGTGCAGTTGGTCTGGCGGAATGGTGTATAGTTGCTGCTTGCGATATGCTTTCTCTAGATGGGCCATTTCAATGCCTGCCAGTTCCTGATCCTCTAGAACCGTATCTGGATCCCCTATTTCCAGGCCTAGAGTATTTGGAAGAATGGGCGTCAGGACTAGAGGTTGAGAGGAGGGAGGGGCTAGGGGATCGGGCAGAGAAGAGGTTTGACGGTTGCATGTGTTGTCAGAGGGTTGGTAGACGGGGAGGGGGTATTCGAGGGGGTTTGTAGGGCATCAAAGGAGTTCTTGGTGAGGGTTGCAGGGGGGGTTGGGGGGGTGTCCTCTTGGCTTGATGCTTTCTACGGCCCGTAACCTGGGTGAAGCCCTCCTTGGTATTGTCAGAGTCTTCCTGAGCTGGCTTAGGTGGGTTATTTATAGGGAATTCATGGAAAACATGACCATGCTCATGACATTTGCGACAACGAAAGGGGATGTGCTCATAATCTAGGGTTTGGGACCATTCATCATCTTGATAATCTAGGATAATGGCTCCAGGAAGGGGTTTTGAGATGTTTAAATAGACACAGATGCGGGCATAAGTAGTGTACCTTCGTTGCTTGGTTGCCTCCGAGGCTTTGATGTAGTTGTCAATGGTGTTCCCTATTTCTGTGAGAATCTTCTCCAACCAGAATTCCTGTGGGAGCGAGTACAGTCGCAGCCAGACCAGGGCATGGGTGAAGTCTTCCTTTTCCAGGCTGAATCTTTCCGTCCAGAATCTGAGGAAGAGGCATGTTGAGTTGTAGAAGTACGCCCCCCCCCCTCGAAGATTTGATTTATGTCGTCCACGTTATGTAGAATGATTGTGAAGAAGCCTATTGATCCTAGTTGGAGATCGTAATGTCCCTTGGGTTTCCACCAATTTTGAATCCATTTGACCAGGTATTTTTCAGAAGGCCATAGCCCCAAGAATTTGCCTATTAGGGCAAAATATCTCATGTATTGTCTCTGATCTTCGATTCTTGGAGAGTTGATGGTCTATTTTGGAGTTGTCGTAGCTTGTGGGATGCATTTGTTGGGTTCACAGGTGCGTTTAGCTTTTGGCTGACTGGTTTCAGGATCAATGTCCATCAGTTTTTCCTTCGGCATTTCATCCTCCCAGATTAGTTGTTGCATGCCCTCCGGGAGTTCAAAGGTTGGGTGCTTGAAGTGAGAGGAGCCATGCTCCTTTCCTGTGACAGAGATGTAGGAGGGGACGTGGGGTGCCCCTCCCTTAGCCTCCATGGATGCGGCACGAAATAGAAGGCGACATATTTAGGTTCAGGTTGCAGCAGAAAACCCTAGCGCATGCAGCTCATCAATCTTCCTTAATCTATTTTTGATTTGTTGCAATGGCGTCCTTTGATAGTCAATCAGCCTGAGAATTAAATTCTCCGTGAATATGTTGAATGTGAACCAAATTAAAAGATACCTAGAGCTCTCTTATTTTGCATTGCCAAAGAGAGAGCACCAAGCTTTCCAGAAAAGAAATTCTTTTAAACCAATCAATAACCACTTGTGAATCTCCAACTACCTAAATATCCCTCAAACCTTTATCCCTGACAAATTTTAATATTTCCCAAAGTGCCAATAACTCTGCACAAGTATTAGTACCATTATCAGATCCAATCTTAAACCATAAGTAATGATCATAACTGAAATGAAGAATGATGGCAGTGCCACAAACACCTAGCATGCCTTGGCATGCACCACTGAAATAACTCCAGGGAAAATCTAGATTGAAAGAAATCCTATGTCTTGGAGTGATCCTGGAAGGTCCCACTTTATGTTGTTGTTCGCCAAACACAACTTAGATCATATGTGCCATCACAGTAGTATGCCTTTTAACCCCTTCAAATAACACAATATTCCTATGTAGCCATAAAACCCAAGTTATGTACGTTGGTATCTCTTTAAATTATTTGAGTCTAACATCATGAACCCAATGCGATAAGCACTTCTCAAACGAGCCTACACTCCAAGAACTTGGGAAACCCAAAGAGAATAAAACTTATTGCCACACCATATTTGTAATGGGACATGAGACAAAGAGATGGTTGATGTTTCTTCGTCCTTTTCACATAGTGCACACTATTTGGGACCCTGCTAGTCCAAACTTTGTCTGTTATCCCAGGTCAGTACTTTGTTTTCCAGAACTAGCCACATAAAAATGAAAATTTTCAAAGGATAGTTCCATTTCCAAACAAAAGGCCACCACCATTTAATTCCTCCTTCTTCATTCAAAAAAGAAAGAGCCCCATACCCTTGTTTTGTAGTGAGAATTCCAATAGCTCTATTCCAAGACCACACTTACTGATCCTCATCATCAGACAACAAGATAGCACATTGATTAATACCTCGAATGTATCTTCTCCATTCTTCGGCTATGTTACCTTACAAGCTAGTTATTTATGTCAAAATCCAAGCTTGATTCATATCCACTAGTTCACCATGCGCACTAATGTCCATAAGATAAAAAAATCCCTTGTCCCTCAATTGTTATCTCAAAGCATTATAAAGAGCATAATAATGAACACCTCCCACCCATGGATCCTCTCCCAAAATGACCCGATCTCCCTTGCCAATTTTCCAAGCTACCCATCGACTAAGGATTGGGAAATCCCAAACAAGGCCCTTCCATATATTAGAGACGTCCATTATAGATTTTGTTTGTAATATGATCCATTGTTTCTCAGTGTGATCAAGAAAATATTTTTGTTTCATCAATTTACCCCACACCTTGTTGGTGAACAAAAGCCTCCAAAGACTCTGAGTTGCTAATTCTTCCTCAAACATAGAAATGTTTTTCAACCCCCAACCACCACAATTTTTTAATTTAGCCAAAGACTTCCACTTCACCATGGGGGTTTCCTCCTTTTTTTTTTTATTGCCAGACCAAAAAAAAACCAAAATAACACTTATGATAATTCATGTTATTACTTTGTAACTAAATTATGTGTTGATAGTTGTTAATGAAGTCTCTGAGTCCATTGAGAGCTCTCTCTTATCACACTCCCTCTAATTCCATTAAGAGTTCTCACTTGTCACACTTCCTTTGAGTCCATTGAGAGCTCTCTCTTATCACACTTCCTTCTATTGACCACTATGCTCACTGCTCGCTCTTGAAGACTTTAGGATGTTCTTGCATCGAACTTGGATAACGAAGGTTATTAGATGGTTGTATTTTTGTAGGAGACCATAATCTTGGGTCCATTACTTTGACAAGATAGATTGTAAATAAAAGAATTCAAGTGTCCCATACCTAAACTAGAATGGGGCTTTATTTTAATATATTAAATTAAACAATTAAATATAAAATTGGCAGTAAGAAGTAAATTATGTTGCATAAAGATGGTCCAAATGGGACCAATGAAGCCTCCTTTGCTTTTTTATATCCTATCTACCGTTGGTTACATAGTCTTTGTGATTTGAAAGTTGTGGCTCTCCACTACAAATAAAGTTGATATAAAAGTTATTTTTAAGTGATAAAAATTGGGCATATGACACACATTTCTAGAGTTTGCTTATAAATATTATTTTATTACACACCTAACCCTTTCACGGGTACATTGTTAGATAAAAGCCCGTGAAAATGATGGCCAAATATTAAAATGGATGGAACCACTAAAGTGGGAGACAACGAGGTGGGAATATGTTAATAGTGCACCACACTAAATCTTTGGGCCATTTTTTTTATTAAAAATTCAATGAAACACCATTTTCAATGGTAGAAATTATAATTTTACTCGAGAAGAAGGAAAAAGTATAAAACTGTTTATTTTTATTCTTACGAGATGGAACACGTAAAAATGTCAATCAAGTCATTTACCCATTGCAATCTTGTGATTACTTTAACAAGTATTTAATTGTAAAATGTACTATTAGTACAAAGCTCAGCTATATAATGGTGGATGTTTTAGATTAGACTTAATCATTTAGATTTAAGTTATGTGGCTGTGATTACTTTAACAAGTATTTAATTGTAAAATATATTATTAGTACAAAGCTCCACTATATAATGGTGAATGTTTTAGATTAGACTTAATCATTTATGTTTAAGTTATGTGGTTATTAGTCATCTTAAATACAAAGCTTGGTATATAATGGTGGATGTTTTAGATTAGACTTAATTATTTATGTTTAAGTTATGTGGTTATTAATCATCTTAAGACAACAATAGTATGGCTTGTTTTATAACATTCAAAAGATATTTATATAAAAATATAATAAAAGTCACTCCATACTTTGTAAGGTATAAGTACAAAGAGAGGATGAGGAAAGGGTGTTCATATGCTATAGATAAATGCACCAACACTTAGATTTATAGAGTGAAATATTGATGTAAGTGTTTGGTTGAGAAAAACTCTTTCTCAAGTAAGGAAAGAGAATAGGAGAGGTTGAAAAGTATATTATTATTTTTAGAAAACCTAAAAATTTATCTTTCCACTCTTCTCCACCATTATCGTATGGCATTTTTTCTCTGATTTTAGGGCCCAAGAATCTTCTATTACATGTAATGTATAGTAGTAAACTCAGGAGCTTGAAAGTACTAAGAGCTTGTGGGAAGTTAAGGAGTTTTATTACTAGTTGGAGGAGGAAAGTGTTCTTTTTCAAAGAAAACTATGGTTGTAGAGTTAGCAAAGACACTTGGACTACATAGAAAATCATTATTAGCATGTTTTTGTTGATCCCTAACTATGCTATGGGCCAAATACCACCATACTAGGGATTACTAAACGAAAGTCAAGAATGAGATCTTCTTCCCTACACTAGCACTTGTTTAGATGGGATCTCTTAACCACTGTGTAGTGGAGAAAGGGAAATCTCATTCTTATGTGGTGAATGGATGAGAGGAAGAATCCCATCACTAATTGAAAATTAGTTGAGATATCTATGGTAACATATTTGGTTTGATTACAAGCACTATGGATTGATTTGAGTGAAAAAAGAGCTCACTATCTATCATTTTCTCTTTGATCTCCACTATGTACAACAAAACATGGCATTAACATTGAGTTTAACATCAAATTGTAATGTGTTTTTTTAAGTTTGAGCATTTTCTAGATGTAAAAGTATGCATTAAACAACATTTTGTATTTAGTGTCAAATTAGCACTGTATTTGGCACCAAATTTAGTGCTAGGTTTAGTGTTAGATTTAGGGCAAGGTTTTTCATTGGGTTTTGTGCCAATTGTCTATAAATTAAAATTTATAGAAATAAAAATGAAAAATGGTAAAAAGGAAAAAAAAAAGGAAAAAGAAAAATGGTAAGGGAATGTTAGGATTTGAGCCCATGTCACTTGCCAAAAGTCTGGAGCTCTATTTGAGCTACATTTCCACAAAACTCTACCATTGAAAGTGCAAATATGAAAGGAAACTAAACTAACCTAGTGCAAATTAAAATTTATGGAAACATAAATAGAAAATGGTAAAAAAATGAAAAAAGAAATGGAAAATGGTAAGAAGATGATAGGATTTAAACCTATATCACTTTCCAAAAGGAAAGAACTCTACTTGGACTACATTCCAACAAAACTCTACCAAGTGTAACTCCAAATTGAAACTAATGTAATCTATGCATGCAAACAAGTGCAAACAAGTGAATAATGCAACTCTGAGATAAATATCAACAAAAATAAGATGCCAAAAAATTGAACCTAAATCTCCTTATGGGAATGCAAGAGCCTTCCTTAGGCTATGTATTAAATAAACCCCTCAAGATGCCAAATTTTTTTCTTCTTTCTCCATTAAACCTATAATAAGAAAAGACTAACAAACATTAGCAAATTAATAAAGTAAAAGAGAAAGGAATCAAAGAACCTCCATGCATGAAACCATAAAACCTAAAACATAAAAAACAATAAATATAATTTAGCAAATCCATAAAGAGAAAGACAAACAAAAGAGGAAGGCAAAGAAGGAAAGGGACAAGACATTATCTTCATTATGGAGTTTCCTCCATAAATCTTTAGACTCTATGAATGAAACTCTAAACAAAAACAAAACAACAATAACATTAGTCAATCAATAAAGGAAAAACATAGTAAAATATAAAAAAAATGAGGAGAAGGAAAGAGAAAATCCATTACTTTTTCCAAAGAGATTCCTCCATGAAATTGGAACCTTAAGAAAAAAAAATGTGGAAATAAATGCTTCCATGAAGAAGAAACCTTAAGAAAAGAAACCCTACGAAAAAAAGAAGAAACCTTAAGAAAAGAAACCCTACGAAAAAAAGGAAGAAAAAAAAAATAGAAAATGAAAAAAAATATAGGAATTTTCGAGAAAAAATAAGAAATCTAAAACATTTAATGTAATACTTAATATATATATATATATGAATTATCCATACATTATATAATAAATATCTCAAAGTTTATGCATCTCCATGCATGAAACCATAAAACCTAAAACATAAAAAACAATAAATATAATTTAGCAAATCCATAAAGAGAAAGACAAACAAAAGAGGAAGGCAAAGAAGGAAAGGGAGAAGACATTATCTTCATTATGGAGTTTCCTCCATAAATCTTTAGACTCTATGAATGAAACTCTAAACAAAAACAAAACAACAATAACATTAGTCAATCAATAAAGGAAAAACATAGTAAAATATAAAAAAAATGAGGAGAAGGAAAGAGAAAATCCATTACTTTTTCCAAAGAGATTCCTCCATGAAATTGAAACCTTAAGAAAAAAAAATGTGGAAATAGATGCTTCCATGAAGAAGAAACCTTAAGAAAAAAAACCCTACCAAAAAAAGGAAGAAAAAAAAAGATAGAAAATGAAAAAAAATATAGGAATTTCCTAGAAAAATTAAGAAATCTAAAACATTTAATGTAATATATATATATATATATATATATATATATATATATGAATTATCCATACATTATATAATAAATATCTCAAAGTTTATGCATTGATGTTATGCAAAGATATTATATTCATGGATCTGTATAATACCCAAACACTACATTAACTCACTATTGTAAAGCTAAATGCATAAAATTAGTTTTTTTTTTTTTCTTTTTTTTTTAACAAAAATGGTTATTTTTTTATGTAAGGAGAATGGGTTAGGCTGAAGCCTAATCAACCCTATTACATTTTTTTTCCATAAAAAAAGTCCATGGGCCTTTACCGTGACCTTTCATAGCTGGGAGACTTTTATCTTATGGAATAGGGTACCAAACATGTGCGTCATTATTCTTTGAGAGTTCTCCTTGGGCTAATAGGCATCCCATATTTGCCCTTTCATCTGTTTCTTTATTTAGATTTCAGAGGATGTGGTAAAAGAGGATGGAGTTGAAATTCTGCATTACTTAGAATCTCTGTAGAGTCTTGTTGAAAGCCGAGTTATAAAATTCGTTTTAGATAATATAAACATCATCAATTTTATTTAGGGAATAATAATTAATGTTTTTTAAGTGATAAATATAAATAATAAGTTATAAACCATCTCAATTATGATTTGTTAAAAAATTTCTTAAATCTATTAAAAGTTTGTAAAAATTAAAATTTTCTTTGATTAATAAAAATGAAAATGAAAATTTCTTAAACTATATTAAAATAATCCAAATAATAAAAAAATAAACAAAATTTTACTTCTGCTTACCAATATAAACTCAAACTCAAAAATAGAAAATTTGAATTTATCTGCTTATAACCTCACTTCGTCCTCCACGTATCACCTCACTCCCTAACGTAGTATTTAATGTTTAAAGAGCGTTGTATTCAAATGGAAGTGGTGGGCAACGGTGGGACCATGGTGTTGAGGCTCTCCGTCCCCGGCGCCCCTTTGGACTTTCATTTGATTATGAATTGTTTCTATTTTCTAGATTAATTAGTGTTTTAGTTAAAAATATGCAATGTATATGTGAGATTTAAAGATAAAAGAATATTTTGTAACATGTCCACATATTTAAGGTTAAGATTAATACAAATAGCGTTCATCCATGTCATTCTGAATTTATTAATCATTAAAATCTCTGAGAGTTTGATAAATCCAAATTATTCATTAACTTAATTAACCTACTTACCATGTATAAACTATAACACACAACAAAATAACTAAAGACAAAATATCTAACAAGTAAGATAACCAATGCATATGTTCATCAACCATAGGGTTAGTGGATGGTTTAAACAATTGAGAGAATATTCATCCTTAGAGCACTTGGGAGGGGCCCACCTCCGTTGTTGGTTTTGTGAACGATTCACCAATATCGCATCGTTCTTGATCGGGAGGGTTTTAGGGTTTTTTTTTCCAACAGAAAATTACTCTTTATATTATATATATAATTGTGTACACTTGGCAAAAAAAAAATGCTTAGCCAACGTATATGATCACAAGTAATCAGAACTTTACAGTAGATAAAAAGATAGTGTCCCAATCAGCTCGCACACTGAGGTGAAGAGTGAGCGGTGAAGAGTGAGCAGCTCTATACCAAAGTGTGCATATTCCACAAAATAGCTTCCCTTGAGTGTGACCAAAAAAATGGATGTCACCATATAGTAAGGTTTAAAGGCTACTATATAAAAAAAGTACATCCTAATAAAGATTTAGAAATAGAGCTCATTTCCTTCTATCCATTGGTTATAAGAAATTTTCCACTCCTGCATATGGAGAGCCTTCTTTGATAGAGAGTCTGCCTCCTTATTTTGTTCACGATAAATATGAGTGAAACTATTAGAGTTGAAGGCCTTAGTGAGCTCTTTCATTTTGTCCTTCCAGTTCACTAAAGAGATTACCTGTAGTTTCTCTTTGTTGTTCAACCAGTCTATAACTATTTTTGAGTCTCCATAAACCTGCATCATGCATGCCATCAATATTTAACCAAATTGTCAGGTTAAGTGTAGCCCAAACACCTAGTAGTTCTACCTTAGTGTTGGTACCTGGGCCACAGTTGAAAGTCCATTTGTAGACGATTTTATCATTGCACCTTATCACTCCACCAGTCCCACTCTGAAGACCATTTGAGAGCGTTGCTCCATCAAACCAACCCACTGTTGACGATCCTAAAGGATAAATATGAATAGTTTTGGGAAATGCCATGTTTTGGGAGATGGTACAGCTATCAACTTTTCCCAAAGTTTTGTAAACCACTCCAGAGATAGAAGGAGTTTCAGTTTCAAAAAGTTTCTTATTGAGTTCAAGCCAAATATACCAACTAACAAGAGACGGAAGAATAAGATATTTTTGTTCTTTTTTTATCCAGCTATCATAGCAAGAAGATAATGATGTACATGCCAGACTTGTTGTGTGAAAGAACACTTGACAAACATATATAACATTGAACATAGATAACAAATACGGACCAACCCAACCCTTTCTTTGCAAATTATCTCAAGTAAGAATTTTATACTAATAACCAAGTGAAAAGTCAATTTTTTAGGACTATATCCCATATCCACAATCCTCTCCTCCAACCAACAATACACTGCTACCATAATTTTTTTGTTATAACACTATAAACTTTTTAAGTTTTTCTAACTTTTTGTTATGCCACTATAAACATTTTTTAGTGTAAGCATACCGAGAGGGTTGTAACCATCTCTTGGATGGAGATATATATTTGTATATATAATCAACTTAATATATTAGTTTTATTTTTTTTTACTTCCACGGTCAACTTGATATATTCCGATTCACTAGTAAGATGTTCAATAAATATATCTAGTTTCTTCTTTCTATGAAGTCAATTTACATTCAATAAATATGTCTAGTTTCTCTTTCTATGAAGTCAATTTACATTGATATCATCTACATTTTACATATCTCTTTTTCTAAAATATATTTGTAAAATTATTTTATATATTTTTTTTAGTTTTATAAATTTTTATAATATTATTATAAAAATGTTATTTTTTTTTCTTTAATTTGTTTTAATTAATTTTTTTACAATATTTAGTTTTAACTTAATTTAATTTTTAATTTTTAATTTGTATTATTTAGTGGTTTTATTTTAAATTAATTTTTTGATTAATATTTTATCTTTTTTTTCTTAAATAATATATTAATAAACCAACTAAAACTTTTATTATTTGTACAATTATAAAGATGAAAAACAAAGTTCAAAATATAGATAGGAAAAAAGATACACCACAATTATACTCAAATTGTATAAGACTACATCCTACAAAACTACTAGGGAGTAGACAGGAGCATCTGTGTTATGTCCCTCCTCATGGGTAGGTAAACCCAACATGGCTCCTTCCTCATGACATGTCAGTCACTCCCTCTTCATTAGTATGAGATTGGATTCTAGTATAGTTAGTAAAGAACTCACTCCTTTAGCAATGATTGTTAAAAATAGAAGAGAAAAAGGTCTAAACATACAATTAAAATCAAACATGTCTTTATGAAAGAAAGATGAGAAGAGTCATCTATATTAAAATTTGAATTTGGAAAAAAAAAATACATTACAATGAACATGTACTCTAAGTGGAATTTGTTCTCCTAACTTTGATGTTAGGGCTTGCTTTGAAATCTAATACATCCCATGTCTCTTTTTATTTCTCTAAAGTGGGACAATATCATAAAAAGTTACAAATGGTGATGGATTTAGAAGTATGTAATAACTTTTTTTTTTTTTAGCAATTGAGAAATAACTTGTACAAGTTATTTTCAAGGATTTAGCATTGGGTAATGATAAAATCATAAGGTATAAGAATACTTTAGTGTGCATGGTATAGAGTCTTCCTTAATTGAAGGAGATTTTTTTATTATATTTTATTATATAAGTCATTTTTTGAGTTTGTCAAAATTATTGCCAAATGATCATTGTTATTGGAGTTTCTTTCAATAAAATGGATTATGGATAATGGGTGGATTGGTTTATTGGAAGATTAGTGATATCATTGTAATGAAGAATTGATTACAAAGATAAGTATATGTTTTCATTAATGTATAAGTGTATAGTTTAATAATAAGTATTTAGAAATATTCGGATGGTATAAAAATGTTCTTTATAAGGTAACAAAATAATTAAATGATGCGTATAAGTTATTATAAGTAAAATGATAAATGTAATTTATTATAAGTAAAGTAATAATATAACTATTGTCATTAATTATATTATTATTTAAGATATATTATCATGGATAGACTATGGTAAAAGTAAATCTTGGATTTACAATAATAATAGTAATAGAAGTTGATGAGTCTCATTTTCAAATTAAAGATTTTTTATTTTTTTTTTAACTTATGTTAAATCAAAACCAAATCAAAATGATTTATTTTATTTTATTTGTTTGGAGGAAACACTACTCTCATACTTAGTTTCAAGATATCTTCTAATATTAACCTCATTTTTCATAAAATTATATTACCAACTTTATAATATGGATATGAGATTTAATATATTTGATTTCTATAATTAACACATTTTTGTGTTGAGACAATGTTTATCTCTATGCAGCCCAAACTTGTTAGATATAAAAGAACATTATCTTATGTTATTATTTTTGTAGAGTTTGAGATTTACCTCTTATCACTTGTTTCATAGTATTACCTAGGTTACACTAGCTTTGTTGCTTAATTGATTCAGTCTTGGTAAGCAAAGGTTATTTTTCTTGAGTTTGAGTCTTTTATGCATATGGCCAAACATGACTACCAACAGTGTTGGTATGGAATTGTTATAAGAATTGTTTTGTCCTAAACTTCTTCATTATTATTGTATTTATTTTTAGATTGAGAATTTTCCTATCATCACTATAAAATATATCAAGATTCGATTTTCTTGTAACTTTACTTTTTTGGGGGGAATTTTAAGATTTATTCTCACTCGTTAAAGATTGATATTAATCATTACATATTTCATGATCAATATATATATGGGCCTAATGGTTAAGAACATGTGTTTCCTCTTAAAAGGTCACAGGTTCAAAACCAGAGGAGGGTAGGGTATGTATACCTTCGTAGACTTTACCAAACAAGGGGGTAGGGTATGTATACCTTGGGTAGGGTATTTAAGGAAAATCGAACTCTCTATCTACTCCATTATTTAAGAAAAATCCAACTCTCTATATATCTACTCCATTATTTAAGAAAAATCCAACTCTCTATATACTCCATTAATGTGTTCAACTCCAACTCTCTTTCTACTCCATTATTATTATTTAAAGAAACCCTCTCTAACCACTCCATTATTTAAGGAAAATCGAACTCTCTATCCACTCCATTATTTAAGGAAAATCGAACTCTCTATCTACTCCATTATTTAAGAAAAATCCAACTCTCTATCTACTCCATTATTTAAGAAAAATCCAACTCTCTTTCTACTCCATTATTATTATTTAATGGAACGAGTAAAAATTACTTGAAACTTTTAACTTTCAATGTACTTGGTATGGGATCTACTTTTACAACATGACGGCACTTAACTCAAAAGTAATATATTAGGTTTATGTTTTTTCCTTGTACGAAGAATTTTATCTGTCACATATGGTGAAATGTTTTTATTTACTATTTTTTTTAACATATGCTTTAATCTTTTTAGACATTTTTCTGACATTAAAAAAATACAAGATATCGTTACACCTCATGGCAATGTATGTGGTGTTATGACAAGTATTTTTGACAGATCGTTATACCTTTTTTTTACATGTTTTCCACAATAATAAAATGAAATTTGATTCTGAAATATTTATGTTTTCCACAATAATAAAATGAAATTTGATTCTGAAATACTCGTTATAAGTTCTTTTGACCATTAAAATCATTAAATAATTTTAGAGATTAATTAAAATTAAGTAAAACAAATTTTGGTGAAATCATTATTGTATTTTTGAATTTATAAGAATTCAACATTTAAAAAGCCTCGAAGCACTTTTAAGTCAATCACTCAAATCTAAAATTTTAATAATTTTGATCCAAAAATATACCCATAAAAATATTTTTAAAATACCCCATTAATTTTATTGCACAAAGTGATTGCATTTTCCATTTTTTGCTTAAAACGTTGACACGTGGAAGTCGTTTCCAAATTCCAACCCTGTTCGATAGTGACATGAGCTGCACGTGCAGTGGCGGTGGGCAAACGCGTGGAGGAAGCTGACAATTACCGGCGTGTCCCCCGGTTAATAATATTCCCCATGCGTGCGGTACTATTGCCTCCCTCCGCAGTCACTCCTCCCGTTACGTTTCTTACTGCTGACTTGCTTCCACACAACGATGGATGTTGTTTTCTGTTCGGACCAAGCGTGGAATTTGACGTTTTACAGGACGTTTTTTTGGTTGTCAGATGTATTTGACACGTGGATACAAAATTCACACGTTAAAATTTATTGGTATAAAAAATCTCAACTCGTCATAAATTCTAAGTGCTTAGTTTATTTTACATTGAAGAGGGATTGGACAAAGGTTTGTTGGAGGATTAAATATAACAATAAACAAAATTTAATTAGTTTGAGACTCTTAATCCTTGAAATTTAATTAATCCATAGTCCTAGTTCACATAAAATGTTAATAGTTAATTGAATATTCATTCACTGGTAGACAATTTGACACTCATGAATTTGGGGTAAAACTAAAATGAGAAGCATGAAAAGCAAATAACCGTCATCAAAATTTCACTTGACAAGTAAAATAAATTTGAAATTCCAACCCTAGTTCAGACATGCAGACGCTACTTATGAAAGCGTTACTTCCAAACTCACTCGGGACTCGGGAGGGATTGTCTCATTTGGAGTTGCAGCGTAGAGATCATCGCCTTCGTTGGAGGGTGTCCACCGTACAGGGAACATCTAGCGACCGAACAGACCTGCCTGCCGGCACTTCCCTTTAAACCCTCGTCCTTCTAAAACCCGCAACCGGTTCTCCTCCTTCCTGCCCGCCTGCCCGTTGTTCTTCTCCTTTCCTTGCTCTCTCCCCTTCCCTGGCCGCCGCGTCGAACCCCTGCCAGTGCAATCGCCTCGCCCTCCCTCCTTCGGGATTTCCACTCTCCGGCCACAACGAGGAGACAAAGATCGCTAAGCCAGGGAGCATTACCGAGGATATCTCCGAGATCACAGCTGTCAGCAGTTCGTATCCTGCAAAATGAACGGCGGAGGAGCGCCTTGCGGAGCAACTAGATGTTTGATGAAGGCCGCAGTTCATAAAATCTTCGGGGCGAGCAATGTATCCCAGCAGTCGTGGAATTTCAAATTTGTCTGGTTTGTCAACTGAAAATTTAATGACTGTAATTTGTTTTTCATGCTCCTCATTTTAAGTTAAATTGTTTTGTGTTGTGATATGTAAATTTTAGTAAGTAAATTAATAATAAGTTAATGTTGTTTAAGTGAACTTTCAATTTAAATATAAACTTATATAATATTAGTAAAAGACATATTCATGATTCTAAGAGGTTTAAGATATTTTAATTTACTTAGATTAAGGGTAGTGAGAGTTGCACTCAGGCAGAAGTCATAAATCTTAGGCAACATTCCATTCTTAACTTCACAAACTTATGGTTAATTGATCCATTATGTTTGGGGGATTCATCTTGTTGACCTCCATGACTTTTTTTATCTTGAAAAACTTAGGTGATAATGGAGTTTCAAAGAACTAATCAAATATAATGCAATAGAACATTGAGTCCAAACTCATGGCACAATTGTCACGATCTATGAATAAGAAATATCGATCTACAAGTAGAAAGTGTTGCTATCCATATCCGAGGGATTCAATTCAAGCAAAACAGTCCTCACCACATGACTCCTCATTGTAACTGGAAACAATGCTTGGCTCCACTAAGGAGAGGAAATCCCACCTAGCCCATTTCATTTTGAAAATACATGAATTCTAGAATTATATACCTAACTAAACCTTCCACACCAAGTTCAATAAGAAAGCGGAGGGAAAGGAAGCAAAGAAGGGCATCCACCTGTTTACCTAAAGGTATATTTTCAAAATGGAGGAAGAGCATTTTTGTGTGCTACAGAAAGGAAGGACTCGTACTTTTCTAACCTGTATCCAAGCTTTTATTGTGTATTCCAATGCAACAACTCTGCAAAGTAGTCATTCATCACCATATCCTATGATAGAATAGTCTTTAAAATTTAAATACAAGAAAGTAGTGATTTCATATTACTTGTGGCGTTGTTTAATAACCTTAACAAAATAATTAGAACAAAATAGATCAAAATATATATAGAAAGAAAATAAACACAACTATGAAAATAACAATCAATAAGAAAATCTGTATGTCGAACAAAATAGATCAATATATATATATATATATAAATAAATAAATACAACTATGAAAATAATAATCAATAAGAAAATTTGTCTGGATATTCAACACTAAGAAAAATATCCACTAATCTTTTCAAAACTACAATATGCATAGCTCCAAATATACTAATATTCACTTGGCAATCAATTGTAAAACTTAATTTTTTTTAACTAATCAAATTCGTAACATTCTATAAATCTTAATCACTAACAAATGAACCTTCTTTAATAAAATCATTTTAATTTTATAAAACTTTGCTTAATTTAAATGATCCAAATACGTTAAATAATAACTTATTTTAATAAATTATTCTTTTATTATATTATTATTATTCTTTAAAGAAAAAAAATAAAGTTAAGATGAAACCTCAGCACAAAATCTGACTTCTTCCTCAAAACCTTGCAAAACATTAACATTCTATTTATATTTATGAAAGTCTATGTTACTTAAATAATATTTTAAGATGAGAACACTTCTTAGTCACTGCCATTCCCACGTTGGACCATCTAACCTTGGCTTGACACGTGGATGGTCAAGTGAAGATGAACAAGACAAATTTTGGTTTTGGTTCATATGTAGTCAAGACTAAACCTAACTGGGAACAAGATTTTAATTCAAACTTTCTCTAAGCAAATGAGAACACTTCTCAGTCATTGCCATGTATGGGTGGATAACTTGGACCATCTAACCTTGGATTGACACGTGGATGGTCAAGTGAAGATGAACATGACAAATTTTGGTTCATATGTACTCAAAGGCTAAACCTAACTGGGAACAAGATTTTAATTCAAACTTTCTCTGAAGCAAATGAAATGAGAACACTTCTCAGCCATTGCAATATATGGGTAGATAACTTGGACCATCTAACCTTGGCTTGACACGTGGATGGTCAAGAAGAGGACAAATTTTGGTTCATATGTAGTCAAGGCTAAACCTAACTAGGAACAAGGAAAATACATGTTATTTATTTATCAAAGAAGCATGGACAATGACACTCCTATTGTGAATAGAATTCCAATCATAAGATACCTTTGGCTTTGAATCTTATACATAAATTGCTTTAGATCCCGTGAAGTTGACGTTTCGGAATCCGGATCCATAATTTACAACGATAACTGTGGGCGGACAACGGTGGGGCCACGCTGTCGGGGCTGTGCCTCCCACGTGCGCCTCTCGACTTTTCATTGGATGCATTCATTTAGTTGGCGTGGTTCATTTCATTTGTTTTTTTTCTTTGTTTAATTTTTTTGAGAGAATTTTTATACCTCGAACGGCGTGGCGGGGCCAGCCTCTTCTGCCGTCAAACCAATCCGGGCACAGCGATTTACCGTTCGATCGGGCTGTAAACATGTGTTGCATTGTTATATGTATATTTATGGAATATATTACTTTACTTTTATATATATAATATTTCTTGGCCAAAGAGTGACTTCAATGGATTAAATCATTGGCTAAAAGCACTAAAGAGGTTGAAATTAATTTTTTAACCTTACTTTGTATTTAAAAAATAAAATCAAAAGTATAACATTTACTTTGTGGTTGTGTGCAAAGTGTAAGGAACACACCACCATTTCACTCAAATATATGGAGCTCTAAGCTACTTTTATTTATTGTGGAGATTACTTAATTTAAGATTTTTAATGAAATACGATCTAGATGTTTGTCAATATTTATGTGATAATATTTTAAATTAATTAATCAATGTAAACCGATTCTAAATCTAAATTTATTAAATGTAAAAAATTAAATTATTTAAAATATGATTTTTATCATTTAATTTTAATTATATATTAATTTTTCATATTATGTAATAAAAAATTTATAAAAGATAACGGACCTTCTCCATATTTGATAGCTTTAAATTTATAATAATAATATTTATCTAAAATTTTAGATTGAACATTTATAATATTATGATTTCACTTTTTTCCATTAATTTATAGAAAACAACCTCTCAAAATGTTGCCCAAAAATTAAAGACTATATTGGATGGAGCTAAGAAAAGTACACGTTGAAGGTCCCAACACTCATTGCCATTTATAAGTTATATTCCACGTCCCCTACATGTGATTAGTCAATTGGAGATGAAAATGACAAATCTTGATTCTTTTCTCATCAAAGTTAAAACATAATTGGGAACATGGATGTACCATATTGATGTAAAATGGAATTCCAATTATAACATACATTTGTATTAAAATGTTTAAATATATTATATAGTTGGTTAGGTGAACTTGAAGTTTTTAATATATTGTGTGGAGATTTTTCCAAATTATTTAATTTCATAATATATTTGTTTATTTAATTTGATATAGATGACAACTCATATTAATAATATTAATAATTGTAATACATTCAATCTTTTAAGTAGCTTTTTAAGGGATGGGGTATAAATTTTTCCTTTGTTTCGCTGCTTCCTGAATCCTTCAGATGAAGATATCATCTCCTTGATCTTACAAAGAGTTTACCAACAACCGTAAATTTGTCCAAAACCGATTTTGGGTTCAAAAGTTATAGTTCTCAAAGTTTCTTGGGTGTTATTGGCTAAAGGCCACCTCGTAGCCATGTGGCACCCACGTGGCTCCAATTCATTCGTGCCATCTTACTTGGTGCAATCGTGACCCTTAGCGTCACTCCCTTCCATGATGTGTCCGCAGAGGAGGGGTTACAAGGCTATTCCGTGGGTCTTCACGAATAACAGGCCTTCGCCCCCTCCATGTCCTTATACAGTTCTATAAACCTTCCCTAAAGCTCTGAAATACCAGGGCCTCCTAGCACTCCAAAATCTACGGTGGAGCTTACTCCACCTTTAAATACTACGACGGAGAATCATCCACGTGGCTAAGGGACTTCGACGTTCAACGCTTCATCGCTCCGACACTGAACGCCCTTTCTTTACTCGCAAATACTCCAGGGTTTAGAACCCCCAGACTCCTGCCACGTGGCTCCGACCTTCGACCCTTTTGGAAATTGCATCTTAGCACCCCAAACACCCGAAGTTCCGAAGTCCGGAACTCCCGGAGCAGGTCCCTCTTGCGTACGTGACGTTCTACACGGGTGACCGTACTACCGTCTGCCACCTAAAAGACACATTGCGATGACGCCACCTTGACATGTGGTACCCATCTCTCTGACCTTATACCATATACGATGAGTCAGTAGGACTTGTGGCTTAGCCACGGGATGACACGCGACTGCTCGGTCACGCGATCAGACTTCCACCATGTACGTTGGACACGTCAACTGCTGACGTCATTACGGCCTTCGGGAAAACTCCACACTTTGCATTTTAAAACTCATGAAGTGGGATTTCACCGGAATGTCGAATAATGATCATATGACCCACATCTCTCTCAGATTTCCCTCTCTTTGATCCATTGGCTAACAAGGATTCATGGCTCTGCACCCTTACAATCCATGCGATCCTAATCTTTTATTCCTAGAGGGTAACCGACTGGGAGGGTCATAAGGTAGAATGATTGCTTGCTATCAGTCATCCCTTCCCCTTACCCTATCCTTCCACCAATGCTCGATCTAACAGTCGAGAAGGATCCTTAGATTAATGACTCGCATTACTTTGCGACTTCGACATTTGGGAAATTTGGTGTTTTAACACCTCTTTGCTCTCGAAGTGGTCAACGCCGGACTAACCACGACGTAGATCCAACGGTCAGGTGATATCCCAAATATCCTCAAATCTACAGCTTGCATTACTTCGCGACCAAAAATTTGATCAAGGTTTAACAAAGGGACGAATCCCACGATAATGGGTAAATGACCTCCAACTGTCAAGTTACTAGTTCGACAGGTCTCCTTTGGTGCATTTAGAACATTTCAATGTTCATTCACCCGCCAAACTCTAGAAGTCTCGAAGCTCGAATAACTTAGCTCCTTTTTTAGTGTAGCGAAGCGAAGAGTTCCATGGTCCTGGTCCTATGGAACTTTGTCAAGCTCTAGAGGCTACACTCCTAACTTTTAGCCGAGATTTGGTTAAGGTCGTGGGCATGATCCCATGGTCACTTTGACGACTGGTTTGAAGGAGGAGCCCTTCATCTATAGAGCTCGAATTCCACAACAGGATAAGGTATTTTCGAGGGATCAACATGACTGTAGCAATCCCGTAGAATCTATCCCAACTCTAGAATTATGAAATTGATCCTTGGGAAAACCCCCTTGAGGATTTTCCAACCATCACAGAGGCCAAACTTGTCATCTTACAACCATTCAAATGCAACAGTTTACAGAAGAACAATAATCATTATTACCATCAATTTCACACGAGGCAGATTTTAACACAATTACAGACATTCAACCATTTCATTTCAGTTCAAGTACATAGGGTATAAAAATACTTATCTATTACAAGTTGCAACCAGTCAATTGACTGTGGGTGTTCACCTTTCCACCCAACTTTAGGCTCATAGGAATTCACTTTTAACACTCTAGCCACCCCCGTGCCAAGCCATGATATCACTAAGGAAACTTCTGCAAATTCTCCGAGATCCTCTCTCTGTCACAACCTCTGCGAGGTTTATCAAATGCTTCCTTAGAATCAAGCTCACAACCCTCTTTCTCAGGCTAAGGAAAAATATGTGGTCTATGAAACCAACAACAGACAATTCCTTTGTATTCAAAAATCCACTTATCTGGAAAGAATGGAAGTCTCCCTTCTTCCCCACTGAGCTTAGGGCCTCCACAGGGTTTATCAGATGCCTTCCTAGTTGGATTTCCTCTGTGAAAGAGAGTTCCTTCACAGCTACACTGTCCCTCGACGCCCTCTCCTTCCAGAACGAGTTTTGTTCCAGCCAACACTAAGCTCGCGACCCTCTTTTTCTCCAGTTCAGGGCTTTAGGTCTTCCATGCTCTAGTTCAAAACTCTTCCATGAGTTCTATGATGTTTTTATTGCATGTGATTGTGCATTCCACAATTCTCTTCCTCAAAGACCGAGTTCCTCCTCTAGTTCTCTCCTATAACCAGAACAACTTAATCTTTCAGTTCTTACTCTAAACTGGAGAGCCTCACGTTCTCTTCTTCTTTTCTGAATCATCCTCTAATGCATTCATGTGTCTCCTCTTCTTCTCCCGGGAAGGTTCTGGACTTATATTATTTCTTCTGCTAGAAGGAACTTGGGTTAATCCATGCTTCCAGGAATGATACGCTCTGTTGTACTTCAAGCTAGCAATTTTTGGTCTTCTCATCTAGGCCCTCCATGCTTCCATTCATTGGGGTGGTTGGTTGTTCAACCACCAGTCATTTTCTCATTAAATGATCTTTCCTTGGGATAAGGAAGAGGCTTATTATTCTAGATCAAATATTTCAGCAAAGAGGATTGGGTCATCTTGGCATGATGAACCCTCTCTACAGGTTTCCTCACTCTTTCCTCTAGTGATATCATGGCTAGTACTTCAAGGCTTCACCCCACAGTCAGTTATTGACAATCTAAAGTAAAATAAAAATAATCCAATTTACATTGTTCGCATGTCATGGCATGGAAATCATAAGTAATTATTAATTACAAGTTGGGGAAAGAAGGATATTACAACCCCCTCCCCCTTAAAGGAACATTATCCTTGGTGTTCTTACTCAGTAACACTTGCCATGCCCTTTTCATTCAATTGCTTCAACATTTCCTTCTTCTTTTCCTCATGGTCTGGTCCTTTCCAGAATCTTGGCCTTTGTCACATGCCTATAATATTTCGAAAAACACGCATGTTAATTCATAATTTCATGCATGCCATTTTACTGTTGTTCAAAACTCAAGAGGAAATTTTTCATAATCAACACAATACTTGTCTGTGTAGTTCATGGATTTGCATCCATATGGTTATCTTGTTATCTTGGCTCATTGTTTTTCCTTAACATACCCCTTGTGTGCATGATCATAATTAATAGTTTATAAGAATTTCATAAAGTCTTCTCTTCCTTGTAGCCACTCACTCTGCAGGCCCAGGCTCAGGCATCCCCTTCTCTGCTATACAATCCCTTGGGTGATCCATCTTTCCTTGCCAAGGATTTTTCGCACAAGAAGATTTCTAGAGACTTCATTGAGTCTTACAGTGATCCATATGGATATCGGTGGCCACCCACCTTTTCCAACTGGCTCAAAACAATTTTTTGGCAATTTTGGTAATTTACTATTTTTAGTAGTTTTTCACTTCCGGAGCTGTTTTGAGGCCCTAAACGATGTTTTTTGGAAAAAGGGGATCAATTTGAAAGTTCCATCAATATTTTCCCCAAAATGAATCTCCTCAACGATACCTTTCCAACAGGCTATCATACGCCTAAAACAAAGATCGTATGCAAAAGTTACGACCCCGGGAAGTTGATGTACTAATTTACCCAAACAAGGCCCACATGACTTTTGGCGCTTCATCTCCTAGGGTTAGGTTTTTGGATGTATAGGGTTTTTGGAATTCATGTTTATTGTAAAAATTCCTTCATAGCCTCATTGTAATCATCTTCTTGTGAATGAGCATAGCTGTCACATCTCTTTTCAGAGATGAGCCGCCACCATTCTAGCAAGCATGTTTCCGCTGCATTTTACAGTTTCAACTTATTTCCTTATTGAATAGAAAACCAGTTTTACTGTATCTCTGTTATTTTGTGTTAATAACCTGTTAATAATCTATATTCATTTCATTTTTCTCATAAAATTTGGATCAATGGTATCAGAGTGGTCTGCTCCTTGTCGTCTTAATGCATGTCCCCAATGAGGTCGGAGCACAAAGAGTTGGGTCTCGAGCTTGTTTCTCTTGAGAAAAAAATCTCTTGCACACCCAAGCGACCTCTCATGGAAGGAGAAAAGTAATATGATAGGACATGAGATCCTTTCAAACTATTGATTGAGGAAGCCCTCATGTAACAAAGGAACGAGATGATGGATAGTTTCGCGCAAATCCTTCGACAACTACCAACAAGGGACACATCTTCTTCGAGCGGAGGTGCAACCCCCTTCAAGGTACAAATAAACTTCGATATTCCTATATTTGAAGGTCAGATAGAAGCAGATGTTATAGACAAGTGGTTGAATATACTAGAAGGGTATTTTTCTGTCCATAACTTTTCAAATAGAGAAAAGGTTACTTTTGCACTCCTTAAAGTCGTTCTCCATGTCAAAGATTGGTGGGAAACTTTTTGTGAGCAAAAGGAAATAGAGGAACCCTCATTATTTACAGTCACGACCACTTGGGAATCCTTCAGGGATGTTATTAAGGAGCAATAGTACCTTGTCGAAAGTTATGACGACTTGTATACCAGATGGACCACACTACGGCAAGAAAGAGACCAAGTAGTGCCAGATTTCACAAATATCTTCCATACCTTGCGCACTAAGCTGGGTATCAAATATTCAGAGAGATATCTGGTTCTCAAGTATCGCGGTGCTCTGCATAGATACATCGATACTGAAATGGAATTTCTGGACATCTCATCCTTGGGTGTGGCCTACCGATAGGCCGTCAAAATTGAGCAGAAGCTCAAACAAAAGACGCGACAATTTGGGCCTGGGATCCCTTCACAACAAAAGCCAGGAAAGGGCAGCCTCAACCCACAGAACAAAGGACAGAGCCAATATGGACATTATCAAGACAACTAGTCCAAGCCGCAAGCAAAGAAGGACACCAGAAAGACAAAGAAAGATATCAGGAAGTGGTGCGACTTCCATAAGAGCCCTTGGCATAACACTACTGACTGTCGCTCAAAGTAGTCGCTGGTGGCCAAAGTGAAAGCCTCTGAATCAGATGCGGGTTCCGACTCTGAGCTAGAACCGAAAAGGGGAAGACAGATCATTGACGCAGAACCAAGTGCCACCGTTGCTACAACCAATCTCTAGCCTAGTGAATCAGACGAGCCAGAAGAAGGGGAGCGCCTCTTCCATTCTCAGATGTGGGTAAAAGGCACCCCACTGCACTTCATCATTGATAGCGGTAGCCAAAAGAACCGACAATGCCACACCCACAACCCTACACCATTGGATGGCTCCACCAAGGAAGCGATCTCTGCGTCAGCCAACAGTTCCTACTATCACACGACATCAAGCCCTTTAAAGACGAGGTATTGTGTGGTGTTGCTCCTCTCAAAGTTTGTGATGTTCTTTTGGGCCAACCTTATTTATGGAAATATCATGTTGTGTATGAGTCTAGGCCTTGTAGTGTTATTATTACTTTGAACAGGAAATTGTATAGGATACCTGAGGCAGTCCCACCTAGTACTATTTCCTTGATCTCTGCGAAGAAATGTAGGAAGGTCATCTCTCAGACGAGGAAGTTTGTCTTCTTCGTGATTCTCTCTCAGAATAAGAGAAAGATCACAACCACATCTAGGGTCTCTGTGGTCGACCTCTCCACACAACAGAAGTAAGTAGATAAGGTCGTGGAAGAATACTCAGATATATTCTCCTCACCTACTGGGGTACCTATGCACTGCTAGGTCAAGCACCCCATCGATATGACCCCTGGCACACCACTGCCCAATGGGCCAGTCTATCGCCGCTCTCTGTTAGAGAATGAGGAGATCAAGTGACAGATCCAAGATTTTCTCAACAAGGGGCACATCCGTCCCAACTCATCACCTTGCGGGAGCCCAATCATGCTGGTACAAAAGAAAGATGGAACCTGGCGACTCTACATTGATTACACAGTCACAGTAAAAAACCGGTACACGATTCCCTGAATTGACGACCTCCTTGATCAACTCACGGGGGGCAAATAATTCAATAAGATTGATCTGAAGTCTAGCTACCACCAGGTCCCGATAGAACAAACAGATGTATGGAAGACCGCCTTCAAGTCAAAGGAATGCCTTTTTGAATGGTTGGTCATGCCCTTTGGTTTGACAAATGCTCCAGCCACTTTCATGAGGATGATGGACGATATCCTGTGACCATTCACGTGGGGTCGGTCCCAACACCAAGTGTTCGATGATTTGAAGCAACGTTTGTGCTCAGCCCTATTACTTTCACTACCAGACCTGCAACATCCCTTTGAGATCAAGACAGATGCTTCAGACTATGCTGTGGGCACCTTTCTCACTCAGCACGACCACCTCGTGGCCTATCATAGTGAGACACTATCAGATGTTGTCCATAAGTACCCTACTTACGATAGAGAAATGTACTCCATTGTGCAAGACTGCCTCCAGTGGATACATTACATTATTGGGAAGGAGACAGTCATCCACACTGATCATAAGCCACTGCATTTCATGCAGACATAAGGAAAATTGCAGAATGACTGCCATCAACAGTGGTCCACATAGTTGCAACAATTCCACCTCAACATCAAGTATAAAACATGAAGCACCAATCATGTCACTGATTGCCTCAGTAGACCACCAGTCACAACACTCACCATGATGCTAGACTCTTGCGGCCATGAGACTTCTGGATGGCCTCAACTCTATGAGACAGACCCAGACTTCGCCACCACCTACCAAATGTTGGGTGCAAACGCAGTTGTTGATAATTTCCATATTCATGATGGGTTGTTGTGTCGTCTGGGCCATATCTGTGTTCCATCAAGTGAGCGAGCGAAGATGATCTAGGAAGCCACTACAGTCGGGTGGCAGCACACTTTGGAATCAAAAAGATAGTGGTGATGCTACAGAAACATTTCTACTGGCCGAAACTTCGACAAGAGGTCGACAAGTATATCAGGTCCTGCACTGCCTGTGCTATTGCCAAACTGACCATTAAGAAACAGGGCCTGTACACCCCTCTTCCTACTCCTGTCATGCCATGGGAATCCATCTCAATGGACTACATGTCGGGCCTCTCGTCCACCAAGCGGGGAAATGCCTGTGTTTTTGTGGTTGTTGATCGCTTTTCTAAGATGGCGATTTTGGTTGCCTGCAAGAAGAACATCACAGCAGAGGCCACTACCAAGATCTTCTTTGAATGAGTCTGGGTACATTTTGGAATCCCAAAAACCATTGTCTTAGATCGGGACATTCGATTTCTTAGCACATTCTAGTTGAGCCTCTAGTCACTGCTGGACACCAAGATCACCAAATCCACGACCTTCCACCCCCAGATAGATGGCCAAACTGAGGTTGTAAATCGAATGATTGTGCATATCCTTCACATGTATAATTCAAAGCACCCTCACATATGGGATGAGAGCCTTCCCTATGTCAAACATAGCTACAACCGATCTTCGCATAGCTCAACCGACCACAACCCATTTCAGGTGGGGTTGGGATTCCAACCATTGGGTCCCATAGATGTTGCACTTCCCCTTGCGGTCACCTCTACTGACTCATATCCTTCTCCAAATGAAGCTGAAAAAGCCACCCGGTTCATTGAGCGGATCCAACACATCCTCCAACAGGTTCATGATATCCTACAGAAGTCCAATGACAAGTACAAGCAACGCCATGATCAACGTTGGGTGCCACATAATTTTTAGGTGGGAAACAAAGTTTGGTTTCACTTGCAGAAAGAACGACTTATAGGACCCCATCAGAAGATTTTCCCACTCTGTTATGGGATGTACACCATCACCAAGGCCGTGGGGGATAATTCTTTTTATCTCAACATTCCTCCTTTCCTTGGCCTGCACCCAGTGTTCAACGTGGATCTCCTTCGCCCTTATTTCCCAGCATTATTGGACACCTGAGAAGTAGAAGAACAACTATAACCAATAGAGCTCAACCCCGACTACATACAACAGACATCCAATGATCATATTGTGGACACATAGATCAAGGGCACTTGACAACAAAGGATCCATCTTTATCGAGTCGTCAAAGCAGGGCAACTCTTGCACCAAGGAAAGTGGCTCACTCGAGGCCAAATTCAACAGAAATTTCCTCATCTGATGGGGGAACTTAACGCAATGGAGACCATTTCTTACTAAGGAGGGATGATTTATCTATATGGATATCAGTGGCCACCCACCTTTTCCAACTGGCTCAAAACAATTTTCTGGCAATTTTGGTAATTTACTATTTTTAACAGTTTTTCACTTCTGGAGCCGTTTTGAGGCCCTAAACGATGTTTTTTGGGAAAAGGGGGATCAATATGGAAGTTTCTTCAATATTCCCCCCAAAATGAATCTCCTCAACGATACCTTTCCAATGGGATATCATACGCCTAAAATGGATATCATATGCAAAAGTTACGACCCCGAGAAGTTGATGTACTAACTTACCCAAACAGGGCCTACATGACTTTTGGCGCTTCATCTCCTAGGGTTAGGTTTTTGGATGTCTAGGGTTTTTGGCATTCATGTTTATTGTAAAAAGGCCTTCAGAGACTCATTTTAATCATCTTCTTGCGAATGAGCGCAACCGTCACATCCCTTCTCAGAGATAAGCCGCCACCATTCCAACAAGCTTGTTTCCGCTGCATTTTACAGTTTCATCTTGTTTCCTTATTGAATAGAAAACCATTTTTACTGTATCTCTTTTATTTTGTGTTAAGCACCTGTTAATAATCTGTAGTCATTTAATTCTGCTCATAAAATTCGAATCATACAACCAAGGCATCGCTTTGACTTTCTTTACTGAGGCGTCCCTCTAGCCTATGTTACCACAACACAAAAATTTCTAGGGAAATCATGGCTTACCACAGGGTTCTCATGTCACAACAGTACCACGTTTACATGCTTTCCATATTTGGAAGCCTTCATCTGTCCTCCTTAGACAGATAATTTTCATCTCACTTGTATCACAAGTACACAGAACATCAATTCATAATTTTCAAGCAAATATGTCACCCACATATTTTTCCAAATCCCACATTTTAATTTTTTTATTTGTTCCACACAGGAACCAGATTCACAAGTGTGGGATTTTTCTCTTCCCATAGCAATTTGGCTCAATGGGAAATCAGTCTTAATTATGGGCTTACAAAACTTCCATATCCACGACCCTTTCTCCCTGCAATTTCAACATTCCTCGGCCAAACAGATTGTTAGTTCTCATACCCATTATATTTTCATTGCACACTTGCAGTGGCTCACAAACAATTTCAGAATCGTGCAAACTAACAATCAAATTCATTTGCTCAAAAATGAAATACCATTCCTTGCAGTTGGACTCAACAGGTAATTGGTATTCCTTCTTGGCTTACAACACTACCATATCCAAGACCCGTTTCTTCCTGCAACTCCAACATTCCTTAGCCAAACAAATTGTTAGTTTTTATGTGCATTATATATTCAAAACTATGCATACTTATAGTCTAAGTCATTTCATTTATTCAAGGGTACAAAGAAAAATGAAATATCATTCTTTATGAATGCATCCTTTCAACATACCAAATTTTTCCAAATGCAATTCAAATATCAAATGACTTTAACCAATGTGCCAATGTTCATGGCCACATTCATACCCAATGCACCCTTGCATTGAGTTCACGTTTGCTACACTTTATGACAAACACTTGTCATGGTGTGTTGGATCTCAACCAACCTCTTCACCATAAGACTTAATTATTCTCATTCACTCTTACATCATAACTGTGATTTCTACTATAGGTTGATCATGATCTCAAATCAACACCTATGAAACTAAAAGTTTCACATGAATGCACTCAAGCATTCTTTCTTCATTAGTAACTAGGGTGCCAACACCCATGGCCACCCAAATTATCTTTTATTTAACACCTATACAATTCCAATAGAGAATTGGAAGGTCCTGCTTCCTCAATGTGAAATCCATTCTCTACCCTCTTATGCAAACCTGCATTTCCTCAATGCATTCCATGCAATGTGATAACTATGAGCACCTTTATTCCCAATCTCCCTGGATTGGTCATTGTACCCATTGTACTTCTTACTCATGCATTTTCTTGCAACGATTAGAACTCATCCTTGACAGGCATATGTTTCCTCTCTTCATTCTCCATATTCTTCTTTCCTGAATCTTACCCTGCTTGGTTAGCAATGACATACAACAACCACTCAAAATTATTTGCATATCATTAAGATAATGAAATCTTTTCAGAAGGGATTCTTACCAAATCCCTTTCCATTCCCATGTCATATGGGCATGAGATATTTTATACCTGTTCTGGTTTTTATCACCCTCTCTAGCATTACCTCATCAATGGTGCTTCATGGGCTCCCAAAGCCCCTTCAACAATATTTTAGCAACAACCTTCTTGTAGTCATCCTCTTCTTGAGTTTGTCCATCATTAGTAACTGTCTTTCTCAACAACTCCAATTTCTTTCTACACATGGCATACATAAAAAATATATTAGTCGCCATGTAAAAATAAAAAGGCATGTATCATAACATTCAAATCAATAAAACATTTTCAGATATGTCCTAACATATATGTATGCAATTCATCACATTATCTTTAATGTTTTCATTAGTGCAACACAACCAATTCTCAATTGTTTCTACAATCATACAACCATCATCACTATGGTGTCAAAACATTCACTTTCATCTACACACCAGTTTCTCATCCCAAAGAAAACATAATATACAACAAGAAAGGAGTTAAGGGCTCTTCCCTTTTCCCAACTCCTTCTACACAGCTTGGGACTTTCGGTCCAACTGAGTTATCCCAAGGCCTCATTGCCTTTACTTAACATGGCTCAACCAAGTCTATTCGTTTAAGCATACTCATTAGTTTATTTTCCCTTTACCAGTTGTAATTGTTTTCACAACTGTTCTTTTAAGGACTACAACTCTTTTAAGAAATTCAGAGTTTTTAAAGTGAGAAAAGTATTCCCCCTTTTCCCTTTCTTTGCTTATGCAATTTACTCGCTACTAGGATCTTCCTGCTCTTTTCCTTGAGCATCCTTGGTTAGGTTCACCCTAATTTTTTGGATAAATCAGCATGCTCCAATAGAAAAATTATTTTGTTCATAATGAATCATGAACCTGTGCATTCTGCACATTAGCATTCATTTATCAAAATGGTCAACATTCATTTGTTAGTATTCCATTCATGCATTATGTTTTAAAATGTAATCCTGGATTCTCAACAGTCATTAAGGTTGCGAATCTAGTCTCCTAACAGATTTTTTACACAGTTCCTCCATAGGGAACTCCTTCAACATGCAACTTCCCTATTGCATATCCATCACTATATGTGATAGCCTCAATCTTGAGTCAACTTCAAATTTTTCATTTCAGTTGTTTACCAAATATTCCACAAGGAATATAAACATGCATCTTTATTATGCATCTAGATTATTTATCCATACATGTTCCTTGCTTTGTTATCTTACATCCATGATGTGATTAACCACATGCATAATCATGTTTTCTTTTATCATGAAAACATAGTGTTCTTACTCATTTACTCTTTCATCTATTTATATTAGCTTTTCCTGAGGGAATAGAACACATTCCCCTCAATCTATTATTCAAAACAAAACTTTCATGACTCATCAGAATAGAGTCAGTCATGCATCCATGGTATTCATTCAATCTTGGAAAGTGAAATTATTTCCTTACATTTCACTCCTTTAGGTAGTCACATCGTGCCTTTAGTATACATATACTCTTACATCATACATGTGCATTACTTGCACATTTAATATCATTCATTCATATCTATTTGGTCTTCATACTGGGAAACCTTATAACACATTCATCCCATGCACTCAATGATCTAGAATATTTTCGGAACGAAATGAAGGCATAGTTATTACAATGAAATACACACAAATATTGCCAGAAACGGATAAATACAACATAGTTATTACAATGTAAAAATGTAGAGTGAATGAACTCGCTAGAATGGTGGCAACTTATCTCTGAGAAGAGATGTGTCGGCTATGCTCATTTGAAATAATATGAGTACAATGAGGCTCTGAAGGAATTTTTACATTAAACATGAATGCTAAAACCCTAAACATCCAAAAACCTAACCCTAGGAGATGAACGACAAAAGTTATGTGGGCCCTGATGGGTAAGTTGGTACCTCAACTTCTTGTGGTTGTAACTTTTGCATACGATCTTTGTTTTAGGTGTTTGATAGCTCGTTGGAAAGGTATTTTTGAGAAATACACATCATTTCATAAAAATATGACTTCGTCATTAGTTTGATTGTGGAAATCCCAAAAACAACGTTGTTTAGGGCCTCAAAATGGCCCCAAAAGTACAGAAAGATGTACTGACATGAAAAATGCCAAAATAAGCCAGTTGGAATAGGTGGATGGCCACCAATATCCACTTAGATGATGTGTAGGGCTTCAAGACAACCCCAAAAGTGTAGAACCCGCAATTACAAAGAAATGTCACCATTACAAAGAAACGTGTTGAACTGAAAACTGCCAAGATGAGCCAGTTGGAAGTTGGAACAGATGGGTGGCCACCAATATCCACCTGGATCAGTCCTCCTCCATTAGGAATAAATGGTCTCCATTGCATTGAGTGCTCGAGGAAGAGGGGAAAGTGTTTGTTGAATCTGAATATTGGTGAGCTACTTGCCTTGCTGGAGAAGTTGCACTGTTGGGTTTGTGGAGCGAAATCACTAACTTGTTGCTGGAGGGGTTGAATTTGTTCCACCAACCTGTTGTATCTTGGCTTGATGGGGCATTGTGTAGGCACGATCATAGGTGAAGAAGAAATATATTCTTTCCCTTCTGCAATCTTCTTCTACTAGATAGAATGTGTTGAGGCTGCAGTGGTTGTAGTGGCCTTCTGTTCATCTTTTGAACAGATTGTGAAGAGGCTGAATTTTGCAGCATGAAAAATGACCTTGCGACATCTTTTTGGTGGAACAATAGTCAGAACTACCTATGGTATCCTGTAGAGTTGACCCCCCAGAGTAATAATGACACTACGGGGTTGAGAATCATAAACAACCTGATGTTTCCACATATATGGTTGGCCCAAAAAAACATCATAGACATCAAGAGGGGAAACATCACACACTACCTCATCCTTGAATGGATTGATTCCATAGGACATGCATCACTGCTGGCTGACACAGAGATCTCATCCCTGACAAAGCCACCCGATGTTGTATGGTTGTAGGTGTGGTGTTGTCAACAACTCGAACTGTTTGACGAACTTAGATGAGATGAGGTTCTTTTGGATTTCTCTATCAACAATGAAATGAAACGGGGTCCCCTTCACCCACATCTATGAATGGAAGAGTCGCTCCCCCTCTTTAGGATCTGCTGGTTCTTCTGGTTGAATTGTTGCAGTCACGACAATAGTAGTGGGGTCTATGTTGATGATCTGTCTTTTTCCATTATCTTCTGGATCAGATTCTAAATCATGGTTTGGCTCCTTGTCTTTGATATCGGCCATCAATGACTATTTTGAGCGATATTCATTGGTGTTTTTCTAGGGGATTTTGTGGAAGTTGCACCACTTTCCAGTGTCATTATTCATCTTTACCTTACCCTTATTTTCCTATGTCTTGGAATGGTTTTTAGGAGGTTGTTTGTTAGGGCCATCTTTATCATGCTTTGGTTGTTGCGTATTTGCAGACCCGAACTCCCATTTGTTATAGTTCCTAAATTTCTGCTCAATTTTGATAGCATATCAAGATGCAACTCCTAATGATGAGATTTTTACGAAATCCATTTCAGTTTGGAGGTACCTATGCAAAGCCCCATGGTATTTTAGAACCAGATGCCGCTCATAGTTTTTGATACCCATCTTGGTGCGCAAGATATGGAAAGTATTTGCGAAATTTGGTAACGTTTTTCCCCTCTCTTGTTTTAGTGTGGTCCATCTCATGTATTGGTATTCATAGTTATCAACAAGGTAATATTGTTTCTTGATCGCATCAAAAAAAAAATCCCAAGTGGGCTCGACCCTGTATATCCCATATTACTCTGTGGAATTTTTCTCCCAGTAAGTTTCCCACCAATGTTTGACATGGGGGAGAGCCTTGAGGAGTGCAGAGGTGATCTTTTCCCTGTCAGAAAAATTGTGAACAAAGAAATAACCTTCTAGCAAATTTAACCATTTTTCTAGGGCATCCACATTTATCTGACCTTAGAATATGGGAATACAAAAATTAACTTATACCTTGAAGGGAGAGGTTCCTCCAAAGTGGTCGCTTGATGAAGATGCACTTGTTGCTATCGGTAGGCATTAAAGGATGTGGGGAAAATTCTCCATCATTTTTTCTCTCTGTCGTGTGAGAGCTCGCTCAAGCAACAGGTTAATAGAATCTTCTACTCCACCATTTTTTTTTTCTTCCGCCATGGAGGGTTTCTTGGGCATGTGAGAGTGATTTTCCTCAAGAGAGACAAGCTTGAGACCCAAATTGCTATACTCGGACCTCATTGGGGACATTGTTACACATTATTTTGGTCACTCTGGTGATGGCTCTATAGTTATGTGTTCAGGCTCTCATAAGGACCTTTTGCCTAAGAAAAGTGGCTATTGTCTTCTTCCATAAAACATATTTTTAAGACGAGTTCGCAGGCCACATGTGTTGTAGGGTGCGAGAAACCTTGATTTTCACAGGAAACCCTATACTTGGAGTGCAAGATGTTCACAGCCTGCTCTATAGGTAGCATGCGAACCTACTTCAAATCTTAAAAGGAAGAGAAAGTTACGAAGGTTCTAGAAGAGGATCTTCTAGAAAATGAGTTGGCATTCACATGGTTTGCATCCTACTGACTTCTCAGATTTAGTGGGATCATCCTCATCCCTTTAACCATCTCTCCTTCTCCTATATATTGGAAGGTTTCTCAAGGAAGAGGTTAAGCAATATTGAATGGAGAATTGATGAAAGAATTGTGTGAGGAACCCTGTTTGAATTGAAGCTTGAGGCCTCCATTTGTCCATCAAGCCATACTGGATCTTCTTCATGCAAGTGTAGAGAAAGTGTATGTGTTGGAACCAATGACCACTGAAAAGAAGCTTGCAACATCAAGGCGATCAGTTTGTATCTTCTACTTTCATTTAATACAATACAATGGCATGTCCCTTTCCCATAAAACCACTCTTATTTTATCGCATAACTCCTTGATCATATGCATAGGTTGTCATTGAATATACTTTGCTATCTTCACTTTGGTTGGTTTGTGTTGTCTTGGACCTGACCTCACAAGAGTACCGGAGCGAAGTAGGAACAACAAAGACCTAAGGAAGCGATATAAAGGTATGTCACTCATTCCTTCTTGGTAGTAGATTCGATGATTGCAACTTAAGGAAAGAGTCATGTCCTGTCCTGTTTTGTTCTAGATCCAGGTGGATCTAGGGAGATCTGTTAGTGTCTGCATATACCGATTTATCCCATAACAAAATTGGCGACTCCACTGGGGATACAACTCAATTTTGTTGTATTTTGTTGGCCATTTTCTCTTGGTATACCTCTTTCATTTCCAACTAGTCTCTGAGTCTATAGGAGACCCTTATAGACTCTCTGGACCTAGAAGTTCACTCAAATTTTTTGTCCCTTTTTCCAAATTTTCATAATTTACAACCCTTCTCGCACTGTACCTCTCTATATCCTGCGAGAATCATTCATTCTCGCACCCTACTGTTCAGTCCAGTGCAACCTTTGCGCACCCTGCCAGTGTCTAGACTGTGAGAATGCCTCATTCTCACACTGTACTCCACTACTAGGCTTCGAACCCTTTTGTAAGAGTTTTGGATCAGGTCTTCTTGTTCTTTTTGATGCCCAGATTTGTTTGTTCATTTGGGAAGAGCTTCTTTTTCCAGTGTTTGACTGTTTCTTGACTTCAAATCTTGCGGTCGATTAGTTTTTGGAGATCGAAAAATCTTCTTAATCATTTTTTCCCAGTTTTTACTTCTCGACCTTTTACCAACGAGGGTATAATCTCGGATTTTGAGATTTGAGTGCTTGTTTGGTCAAAAGTCTTTTGATCGGATTAAAAGTTGGGATTATTATTTCTTTAGATTGCTTACTGCTTGGAAAAGTTCTTTGTCCATATACATTTGAAGAGACTTTTTCTTATCGATTTTTATTTTTATCTCCATTGAAAGATTTGATTTGGAAGTTTATTGAGTATTTGATTTTCATTTGTTGCTTACCTTTTCTTAGTTCCATCCCTATTTTTGGTTTCTAAACTTATTTTTTTTTAAAGTCTTGTTCTTTTAAGCAATCATTCATAAAATATTGGCATTAAAACATTGAAAGCGAACGAAGAGTGAATTTACATTGTCAATGGTTGTTTGGTACTACATTTGAAAAGAGAATTGTACATCGTAGTTTGCATTGTTCCATAAAAACTCCTTTCTCCCTGTTGTAGATAGAATTCATTGAACGAAAGTTTGTATCATTCATTTCTATTTACGCATTGTTGGGTCTAAGTCTTACACAACACCGGTTTTATTTTCGTCTCCCTCTTGAGTAACAACAACCTTTAATAATATTGCACAATTTTTTAAACTTCAACTAGTAACTTTTTCTAGGGCTCTTTTGCACCAACATTAGCTA
>ML786296.1:278283-288436 GCA_009831015.1 Picea engelmannii | reverse complement strand
AATAACATTTTCCATTGCCCCTCGCCTCTAATGCCGCTCTTAACCGAGCAAGCTTCCTGTCATTTTCGTTCATTGTGACAAATCCTTGTCCTGACAAGTAATTGTCTTACCTACACCATACCAAACATTAAGTTTTCATTTTTTTATATTTTGGCTACTCCTTTCGATTATGATATGTTTATTTACAGTGACCTACATCTTTATAATAAGGTGATCATATGTGTAGAGGATCAACATCATGACAACATAGATAACATCTTTATAATAAGGTCATATGTGTACACATGTTTTATTTATATAATAACGACATATATACCTAACATAAGTTTAGGGTTAGTGTTTATGTATCTTATTAGTCCTTGCTAAAGCAGGGAATATAACAATCAATTACTATCATTTCACCGATCAGGGTTGAGTTTCAAGGCAATTCCATATCTTTATCAATGAAAAGAGAGAGAGAGATTATAGCTACAATTGAAGGGAAAAGGGTATGTGTATTCCATAAACCTAGAATATTATGGAATCCACATACCCTTTTCCATAGAAAATACTAACTAGATCCAAAAGACAAAGACATGAAATATGGTACTACACATATTATAATATATTATCAAGGAAAAAACAAGCTAAATGCAATTTGGACATTTGAAAAAAAAATTACAAGTTAAATGAGTACATCAATAAAAAATAACATACTAACCTTGCAAGTTCAAAATCCAAGCTATGTAGATTGAGAATTGGATTTGTTCAACCGGTGGGTGACGGAAAAAATAAACAGCTCAAAAAAAAGCCAAGAACAGTGTCACAACTATACAATTGTGTCGCAAAGTCTCTTAAAGTCACGTATATATAGATAAAATAGTCAACTAGTCGTTAACACCGACCAATGAGATAGGCAAAATTTTCGTTACTATTGCCACGAAAGTTTGTCGCTATAGCGACGAAAATACCGACTAGGTTAAATTAATATTTTCGTCGATATTGTGACGAACTTTCGTGGCAATATCCACGAAAATCCCGCCCTGTTTAAAAAAATAATGAAACTAGTGGAAGCATGGAAAATTTTCATGGAATAATCTGCCCATATGTAGTAGGGCCATAATGTAACGTCCCCCAGTCCAAATGAGGAACATTATGGTGCATAAATACTCATAAATCAAAGTTTATGATAACTAATTAAATACTTGTAGCTTCCAACTACGAATTACAACCAGATTTAGCTATTGTCTATTACAATTAATTAAATGCATCTACAACAATTTAAAACAAACATGAAATGAATCTAATAAACTTAATTATATCAACATATAAATCAATCTCATACATAGAGTTCATGCACAACAAATAAACTCATAATACAAACAGAAACAAGATAAAACACTTATCTTTTCACAATAGTTATGTAACCAACTACTTGGGATGAATGTTCCACCCAACCATAGAATTGTTGTTCCAAATCTCAACAGCAAGTCACCCCCAAGTTGAGGCTCGTAATCCAAAAAAGAGGGTGGCAGTGTCCCAAAACAGGTGTGAGTTATGCGATGTATTATTCAAAAGAGGACCTGAAAGGGTACCTATGCTAGGTGGCTACAACAATCATAACTTAAGATGGTTTTCTTAGGCCCTTTGCAATGACACACAAAATGTACAACATTATCTAGCCACTAATGAGGGGTAGTGCCCCAAAATAGGTGTGAGTTTTCCGATGTATTATTCAAAATGGGACTCAAAAGGGTACCTGCACTAGTTGGCTACAACAATCACAACTTAATATTTTTTTCTTAGGCCCTTTGTAGTAACACATAGATTGTATAACAGTTTCTGGCCATTGATGATGGGTTAGCACCCCGAAATAGGTGTGAGTTCTGCAATGTATTATTCAAAAGGGGACCCAAAAGGGTACCTACAGTGGGTGGATACAATATTCATAACTTAAGATGTTTTTCTTAGGCCATTTGCAGTGATACACAGAACATACAACACTGTCTAGCCACTTATGAGGGGTAGCGCTCCAAAAAAGGTGTGAGTTTTGCAATGTGTTATTCAAAAGGAGACCTGAAAGGGTACCTACATTAGGTGGATACAATAATCGTAACTTAAGTTGTTTTTCTTAGGCCCTTTACAGTGACGTACAAAACTTATAGCACTGCCTGGCCACTGATGAGTGGTAGCGCCTCAGAACAAGAGTGAGTTCTATGATGTATTGTTCAAAAAGGGTACCTGCATTGGGTGGATACAATTGTCATAACTCAAGATGTTTTTCTTAGGCCCTTTGCAGTGACACACAAAACATACAACATTTTCTGGCTACTGATGAGGGGTAGCGCCCTGAAGTAGATGTGAGTTTTGCAATGGATTATTCAAAAGGGGACCCGAAAGGGTACCCACACTAGGTGGATACAACAATCATAGCTTTAGAAGGATAATATAAGACACTTCTTACAAAATGCCTCGAATGCCTCCCATATATCGAATAGGTTAACACATAAATAATTTCAAACTCTATGCTAATGCCATTTTTACAAAAACAATGTCATCTCCAAACAACATGCAAACATTAACTTTAAATTCAATGTCCTTTGACTGAAAAATATTCTAATCAAAATCCTAGAATGATAGTCATCCTTCTCAAGGAAGAAATTAAATATTCAGGGTGAGGATTGGACAACTTTCATTTTCTCTAGTGTTAGGTTTTCTCAATTCCACTCATCTATACAACTTGAAATTCGGTTACTAGAAACTCATCCCACTCCTTGAAATTTTAGATAGATGAACATGTCCCCTCCAATATGTATACCCCTGGTTTAATTTTAAAATCCCCTCACCCTCTTAATACTATTCAATGTATTGACTTACCTTACAACTATTTTTAAACCCCCATTATGAACCCACACAATGGGGTATTGGTTTAGCAGAGAATCACTAATAAAAACTATTCAAAATTCATGGATAACAATGAAGATAAAAAAAACAAAGGAGCATGGAAAGAGAATTAACATTAGATAAAGAAAGCAAGAACAATAAATGCAAATCTTCAAGTCCCTGCCTTAGTAAATTGAAATATGTTATGTATAGCTTCAACAAAGTAGAAATCTATAAGAATGCAATGCCACCAAAAAGAAAATAAATGCCATAAACCCTTGATGCCCAAGCACTAGTGGATACATTAAATCATCTCATATCTATTTAGATATGTTTTTAATCCGGTAGCATTTTATTTCAAGGTTACAACAACAAAATGAAGTAAAGATAAAATAGATCATCTTACCTAAAACACCTGAAATTAGTAACTCATTGATATTATGAATGGAGGAGAGGGAGGTCTGGCAAGAAAGTAGTATGTGATGATTAAAGATACAGGTTTCAAATATGGCTAGACGTCATGAAATACATCATGGATGACATTGCCAATGGGATATTTTGTGGCCTTCGATGATGATGGCCATCTGCTCGGTAATCTCCTAAACGATTTTCTCCAACATGAAGTTGGCCAACAATTTACACAGTATATATAATTACTGCAATACCAAAATCCATTAAAGAAATTTCAAAAGAAAGAATTTCCAAGTATAAGAGAGTGGGATTGTGTGTTTGTGATCTCGGATCTTACACCTGTAGGTGTGCACAGTAGTTGTTACACACACTTGTTACACGTCCCCAAACTTAACAGAGAAACGAGTTGCATAAATCTATTCAACTTTTAGAGGAGAAAGGGAATAAACTCTAACATAAATCTATTCTACTTTTAGATAAAGGGGAACAAAATGGAAGGTTACTCACTACTTAGAATATTATATTGACCATCTTATGTACATCCAAAACTAGGTGTAGCTGACTTGACTAGGTTCTTCAATTGAGGAGGCCAGGGTGTGAGCTTGATGAAGTGCCTTAGATATGAAGGACTTCTTATTCAAGATACAAATTCTATAGTCCGTTATCAACTATTGTGTGAACTTCGCAGTACAATGCAATTATGCCCAGGAGACGAGAAACACCAGTAAGGATGATGATGCTCCTATTAAAGTGCCCAACAAACAGTCAAAGATAACATTGGAGACTAATCGCCCTGCCAAAATTCAAGCGCCAAATCCACACACATGAATATTACTAACTATAAGAACCATCACAAAAAGAACAGATGCAGCCACAACGACAGACATGACGCTCAAACTAGCTAACGCAACACTTGGCCATGTGTACATTAATTAGTTGTGTAATAAACACATCGCCTCGGAAATTTTGGAATGATATGTGTGAGA
This sequence comes from Picea engelmannii, assembly GCA_009831015.1. Taxonomy (NCBI): domain Eukaryota; kingdom Viridiplantae; phylum Streptophyta; class Pinopsida; order Pinales; family Pinaceae; genus Picea; species Picea engelmannii. The sequence goes on along the minus strand of ML786296.1, from coordinate 284,177 downwards.
CAACTCCTCCTCCCATTGCATATGTTCCGATCCTTCTTCCAGTATATACCTCGCATTATTTCTCTCCTCTTGCAGTCTTAGTGTGTTGAGGTGCTTTCGAAGAAGTGGCATATTAACATCCACTATACTCTTCCCACCCGCCATTCAAAACCGAATTATGTTATAAATTTCTTGTCTATTATCACAATTGCAAACATTAACTGTAAGCAAAGGGGAATTAAGAGGAGATTCATTACCACTGCCAGAATCGTAATCCAAAATAGAGCTTGTTGTGACCACATAATTTGGTGGCAAATATTGTTTTCTCTCCACCATTGAAACTCTTTGTAATGTCCATCTGTTCAGAGGGAGTAGCCCACAGGAGGTAACTTGTGGGCGGAGAGATCCATCAATACACGAGAGCCTGGGCCAGTTATTGCTTGTGGTTGTTACAGATTTCATATCCATGGAAAAACTCAGATATATAATACTAGTGGTCAATCTGATGCTTATTTTCTCCTGGCCTTGTGTTCTACAACGAATTAACGCCCAAAAAACATTTAAAGGAATTAAATTGATCTATGTGAAGACAAGGAAGGGAAGTGAATATATATTTATATCTATAATTGCATGTCTTCCTCCCTCACATTCACAATGCGCGCAATAGAAGCCACAAACTGTCTTTTGGGGTGCTTGTATTGCAACTACCGATTCTTACATTACACCCTAAGATTAAGATTAATATTTTATGGATGCTAGTTACATAGCTTCGTCAGCATGTGTTCTCCATATTGGTATTTTATCGCTTACTTCTCAATTCAATTACTGAGTCGTTGGCCCTGGTTAAATAGATAGACAACATAAGCATATATACATTTTTTTAAAACCAAACTTAAAACCTGTTGTTTTTTAATGTTTAAAACATAGAAATGATTATTTTGCAGTGATAAAATAATAATTTTTAAAGTGAAACAATATAATTATTAGATATGCTTCCAAAACAATGCTTGCCACAAGACCAAAGTTTTATTTATCTGCATGCAACACACCTGGAACCTGGTATCTTTTACTACTGAAAATAAGTTTAATACATGTAAATCCAGGTAGAGAAACGTAGGGAGTCTTGTTGCAACGGAGTATAGGTCGTGTGGGAATTTTGGGCGCTGTGGTAAATTACCTGTCGAATCATAGTAGCTCGACGAAATGTGCATCAGAGTTATCACTCTCAGGTGACGCACACCAGAATTATCACTCTCAGGGGACTAGTCACTAAAGGCGCACCATACTTATCACTCTTAGGCGTTCTGAGGATGTTATTTGCTTCAAAAGACTAGTAGAATAATAAATTCATCAATCTGTATAGAATATACCAAGGACCGTCATGATTGGGATTTTCTTCAAAAAAAAGGTTCTCTTCAAAAAAAATCCCAGATATGTGGGAAAATCCTGTATTACAGCTGAGTATCATTACCAAACATAAGGGGATCTTCAACTTTAGTGTTTGCACTCTCAAGCAAGTATTGCATATAAGTATCATTACCAAACAGAAGGGGATATTTAGCTTTAGTATTTTCACTCTCAAGCCAGTATTCATGAAGACAAGCAGGAAGCCAAAAATTGTGTTTTTTATTGCTGCAAGTATCTAAAATTTTGTAAGAGAAACAAAGGACATTTCTAGGAGGCGGGTTGTGGCAATAGGAGTGTCTTTGAAAGTGTATCAAAGGACAAAAAGGCCAAAGTAAAGTAGATAGGTGGCACCATTGTAGCCTGGACATTAACACATAACCCCATGGATGGATCTTCCTTGCATATTCGACATTACCTGGTAACCTTGATTATATGTTTTTCGATCATTTCATGCAATTGACAGCAATAGTCAATTGACAATGACAACTATTGCAACAAGAAACTTAGGTATGGTATTAGCATCTCGTTTTTGGCATAGTGAATAAATTTTATCACAAAAATAGAAATCATAGGCAAATAAGGTGTTAATTTGTTATTACAGAGGAAAATAAACTAACGAATTGATAACAGTAAAGAAATGTACATAGAGTCAACATCTATTTTCCTTTACAACACGCTAAGAGAATGAAGTCAGTAAGCAAGAGTTGGACGAATAACAAGGTAATTTACCATTTTTTTTTTGTTTAATGTACTTGTAGGTGAACATTTCTTTAGTAATTCCTCTGATATGCAATTGAAATTGAACGTTCCAATGAGATGAGGTTTTTTTTTTGCGTAGTTTGACAAGATTTGACAGGCTCCATGGCCTCACACTGGTGGTAACATAGCTTTGACAGGCTCCATGGCCTCACGCTGGTGGTAACATATCTTTGACAGCGTCCATGGTGTCACACTTTTGTTCTGTTGGAAAAATTAGAAGTTGATCCAGCATGCAAGCTACAGTTGGATAGCGCTCATCTACATCGTTTGGACACAACAACATAGTTGTACACCGCAACATAAAGTTAATCCTAAATTACCTAGGATATGATAACAAAAGAGGCATAAACATTAAATATTTATGAAGTAATGCTAACATCAAAGCGAGCATCAATTCACTTGAAGCAATGTATAATGTAATGCACCTTAATGCAAGCTTGAATTGATAAGTTTGAAACCAAATATTTCACCCTTGCCTCGATATGAGGCCAAATAAGGCCTCAAAGTAAAAACTTAGGCTTAAAAAAATTGATTTGAAAAATCATATGATTGTTTCAAAACTTTGGTTTAAATGGGAGATATGTGTGAAAAGATTAATATAGGATTGAAAAACTAGTTACTAATAGTCCCTACAACCCGAAGGGCAAGGACCAATAAAGTGCAGTGATGATCTCCATGGCTTCTGAAGGTGTCGATAATCCTAGTATCACCAAGTATCCTCATGTTGGATGCCTATAGAAGTGAGATGTTTTGCATACTAAAAATTGAAATTGAAATAAAAAATCCTTTTTAATTTGAATATTTTTAATATAGACTCTAGAAATTTAAATAAAAATTATTTTTTTCTTTCGATGTAAATGCATTTGAATTAACATGAAGGTAGAAATCTAAAAATAGTAAGGACTAAGAATTTTATTTCATTGCGTTTGTCTTTACTTTCTTTGTTTAAATTGTTTGAGAGAATTTGTATACCTTGAACAGTGTGGCAGGGGATGGCATGACACACTGATCTTTGAAAGTTATTTCATTTACCATTCAATTGGGATTCACACATGTTTATATATATATATATATATATCCTTGAAAAAAAATATATATTCAAAAAGAAAATATACATACATGAGTATAGTTTCAGGGACTCTTCAAAACAAACTATGTACCTATAGGTTAATACAAACCAGGCATTCACTGGCACCTGATAGAGAAAACTAGAGTCTTGACCCATTTCAAAACATGATATCGCTATAGATACAATACTTTAAAAAATTATGTAAAATGGTCTTCATAGCCATCAAATGACGTCGCCACTTTTATACATCATCGAAACATCCCATAGTTTCATTCAACATACCAATATTGAATGCCCCTTGTGACCAAAATAGTTTTCCAAACACAACATAAATGCAAACCAACCATTTAGAGATTTCAATCGTAACAAAACCAAGATCAAAGGATAGAAAGAGTTAGAAATGAAATTCCATGCTTTGGAGCTTCTGGTCATTAGTGAAATCCTACACAAAGAAAGAACCCATGCAACATTCTAGGGTTTCCTTAGACAATTGGTCTTTGGTTGACATTGTGGTCTATATTAGTGAAAGGCTTCCACTAGAGATCCTGAATAAGCTTGCGAGTCTGTATATAACAAATGTTGTATGCGAAAAATATCCACCTTCAACTTACCATTCTCCCAATTGATTACGACTTGGTAATCTCCCAATACCTGGAGGCATTTGGATCCTCTAGAATTGGAAAAGAACAATAAAGAGTAAAGAGCCATAAATTTTTCTTTTGTGTTGGAACCCATCCCAAGCGTATATCATATATAGAAATAATGGTGAGGATTTTCATACAAAACTACACCAACTCAACATCTCGGAAGATGTCGCTGACTCATGCCATCGAAAAATCCCCAAGGGGTCTCAAGGTCTAGAGGTGGTATGATAGGCACCCTAACTTTTTTCCTCTTCGAATTGCATTTGAATTCATTAATGTTTTTGTCAATAAATCCTACCACAACCTCCACAACCTCCTCAAGGATATGTTTATCCTGAAAAATGTGCATATTAGGAGTCCACCAAATATGGTACACAAAGAGACAAGGAAGGGAATCAAAACAAGCCACAATTGGGTCCTTTAGCCAATCTAGAGCACATAGTTCTAAAATATTACGATTCCATGGTACTTGAGAATTGAAATTATTGACCAATATCTTCCATACCTGGGTAATAAAATGGCATGATACGAAAAAGGTGAGAGACCGATTTAGAATCTAGTTTATACAACGCACATCTATTTTTTTTCCAAAAAAAATTAGCTCGGATTTATATTGCTAATAAATTCATTTACACAGGAGGACGGTAGACAGTTTGGTCAGAGTGTTCTTGCCAAAGCGGATCCAGACTTACATAGCACCACATGTGAGTAGGCATTCCATACTTGAGCATGAGAGACAAATTACAAGAGGACGATGACTGCCCAGCCACGACCGTGATCAAGTCCAGATGAATTCAGTGCTACTGGTTGGTGCTTTTGAATGACAACATCATTCAAAAAGATTAATGGATGTAATGGAGCTCTCAATCCCATTATCACAGTGATAGATCGAGAGCCTTCCAGTCACCTCGGATAGGGCCCTCTTGGAAAGTGCATCAGCAGCCCTATTATGAGAACGAGAAACATGAAGAAAATAGATATTGGAGAAGCGCTGAAGTAGATCTCTCGTTTTTTGCAGCCATCCTGCCAAATGTATGGAGTTGAGCCTGCACTTGTTTGAAATCCAGTCAATTATCGAGAGACCAGAAAGCAGCAAGAGTGAGCGTGGTCCATAAACCCAAAAGCTCTGCTTTTGTATTTGTGCCAGAGCCACAGTTTATGAACCAGCTTGTGATTCTGGACTTATGTGACTTGAAATAACCTCCAGCGCCACAACTGGAGCCATTAGACAGAGCAACTCCATCGAAAAAGGCTATAGAGTGACCCTCGGCCAAGTCAATGGTCATAGCACGGTGCGGGTGGTCGCTGGCCGTGGTCGATTGCCAGTTGAATGAGGCCAGTATCTTGAAGAACACCCTTGGCAAAGAAGGCCTAGCATCCTCGAAAAGTACTCTGTTTCTCTCCAACCAGATTTGCCAGCAGTAATGGATCACCAGGCAAGGCGGGCTTGAATTACTGGTGAGCCAACGAGGGAAGCTATCCGTGATGGAGGAGCCACTCCTGGAAGACTGAAGATTAAAATGCATTGTAGATCGGTGCCAGACTTCTTTGGAGAATGGGCAATGCATCAGGAGATGAAGAAGGTCCTCAGGGGCAGCTTTGCAAAGTAAACAAATACTCGGCCCCACCCAGCCACGCCTTTGTAAAGCTTCCCAGGTGAGAAGCTTATCGTTGCCAACCAACAACGCACATCTATTGAGGCCTATCCAACCACATTTTAACAAATTGTCCCACGACATGAACTTATTCTTGGGAGCTAGCCATAAAACAATTTTGGCCTTTAGAGAATCATCTATTTATATAAATAATATTTCTGAGCCAAAAGGTTATGGTTATCTCCATAGATTAAATCATTGGCGAAAAGCAATGAAGAGGTTAAAATTAACCTTATTTTGTATTTAAAAAACTAAATCAAAAGTATAACCTTTACTTGGTGGTTTTATGTGCAAAGTGTAAGGAACATACCACAAATTAGGTAGAATATGTGTATCTATTGCAAAAATTATTTGATTTGAGATGTTTTAATGAATTAATAT
>ML786296.1:260934-275970 GCA_009831015.1 Picea engelmannii | reverse complement strand
CTAGCTAATAGAATATTGTTCTATGATAATCACTCAATTACATTTCTGTGCTCTAATCGGTAACTCAGTTTTAACTACATTGAATAGAGCTAAGTCGTTTGAGGGAATAATATACCAAAATATTGTGTTGGAGTCCATTTGAGTTGTGTTTATCAATAGCTAATTTATTGTTCTATTTGACTGCAACCAGAATCATTTTTGTGTTTTAAACATTCAAAAAATAGGTTTTACCTTTCGTTTCAAAAATATTGTATATATGCTTACGTGAAGATAATATCATCTTATTTTCTCTTGTGAAGCATTTGCTTGTGGCCAATAAGATTACATATATATTAACACTTGAATTGATTATGAGGAAAGTGGTTTTGATTCAAGTCATTACTTTATTTTATTTGAGATTTTTTTATTGGTCATGAAAATGTAATTTTTTATTCAACCAAGCAAGAAAAGACTTGCCAAATTTTTTTTTTTTATCTTGGCCATGACAAAAACAATTTTTCTTACCACCATTTCTAGCAATTAAGATTATTTGGAAATCATGTTGTTTTCGCACTAAAGATGTGGAGTTGTCAACCTTTCATCCCTAAATTATCATTTAAAGCTTATGAGTAGATCCATAACTTCAAATTGATAATGAAATGGCTATAATTGCACAACAATAGATGAACTATAAACCTTGTCAAACAAGATCTTACATCCTCTACAACACCATGGTCCTCTAATCGGGTTTCTATTCCAACTCCAATAGAGTGGCGGTGGTATAATAAGCTAGCTCCATCTCAAATTAACTTTGAATATCTAAGAGATGTTACGTTTGGAAACAATGAGACCTTCTCCAAGCTCCATCTCAAATTAACTCTGAAGATCTAAAGAGATGTTACGTTTGGAAACAATGAGACTTTATCCAACACTCCATATTATTCTATAAATATTCGAAGAATCATGAATAAGAGAACAATTATTTCACAAATAACAAGATTTGAAGAACCATGAATACCAAGAGAGAATTAATCAACATGCTAGGCAAAGACATGTGAATCCAGTTTTTTCTTGATACCTGCTTGTTGGTCTCCTTCTTGGTGCATTAGTCGGGAGAAATTTTTACACAAAGAAACGAGAATTTGGTTTTTGCTTGATACCTACTTCTTGGTCTCCTTCTTGGTGCATAAATTGGGAGCAATGTTTTCTATATCTCAAGGACTCGGAAACCTCAACATGGACTTGTTTCCTTTGCAACTCCTCTTGTTTAAATAGTTGTTTGTATATGTCATGGTTTAATGGTTTTAAGTTTATGTTACATGCCTAAAAGGGTGTGATATGCTTCATGTTGGATGATTGATTGAAGAAATAATTTTTTTTTCAAATTCTAATATAGAAAATTTGGTTTTTCCGGATTTTCAATTTATTTTGTTTAAATAAAATTATTTTTTTATAAGAAAATATTTTTTTAGAAAGAAATTATTAATATAGCATAAGGAGAGGTTGAAGGTCATTGCCCTGGCATGGTGACCATATAATGGTAATGTCACCCACAAATACCTAGTGGAAATGAGAAGGATAACTCATGATGAAACCCCCTTTCTCTCATCCATACTACTGAGAGCCATTGCCCTAGTTTGGTGACCAGATGATGACAATGTCATACCACTAGATATTCATGGATGTGATAAGTTGGATCGCGATAAGACCTCATATCCTTCAACTAACCTTTTAAACATTCTTTATTATATTGTTTTATTGCTTTCTTGGGTGATCCTTGGGTGAAGCATATGGAAGGTTTATTACAAGGATTTTATCTTTTACCCAACATCAACCCCTCTGGGCCTTCAGCCTCTTCTTCCCATAGAATGATGGACAACCCCTTCTTGGGTCAATACACCCTAAAATCCCAAGAGATAAGAAAATGGAGGGGAATAATGATGGAAAGTGGTAAGTATGGTCAAGAATGGTACGATGGCTCATTAAGGGAGTTCCTAGCAGAAAACCCATTCCCAAGGAAGACCACTTACTAGGGCACAATGTCAACCACCAAGGTGAGGCAGGGAAAAAGGCATAATGTCAAAGCATATATCATGAAATCTAGAGCAATCTAAGATACAACATAATCAAATGGCTTGACTATTGAAATGATGCTCACCATAATACTGACTTGTACCTCATGGAGAAAGGCCCACTACCTTCCGGAAGCCAGTTGATGTGGTGGATGCCATCTAGAAATATGTGACCATTTGTGGTGGTGAGTGGGTTTTTCATCTGTGCAAAGGGTAATGTTGGTCATGTAGTCTCTCGGCACTCCATATCTATAACTTGAGGGCCTTGAGACATAATCTCCTTAGTTATCCACAAAATGGGGATAACATGCTTCTAGCCTTCTCTTGTTAGTATTTCATTTATACAACATACTTGATATTAGAGTTGATTTCTAGGTGTCTTTCCATCTATTGTGGTTTTCCCCTAGCCATAGAGAGATTTTCCTCATAAAAAAAATGTGATTTATTACCTAAGTAAGAGCCTTGTGGGCCCATAAATTCATTATTCGCACATTGAGAAGTTGTCTTTAGCAGCAGTCGTTGTTGTCCAAATATTTCGACATTACATTTTTCTCCACAAAACCTCGATCATTTCATATTCCAACCCTATGTACCATATATTGACACATCAAGTACTAGGTGAAAATACTCAAGATGGATCATTATTCTCCAAGAATTGGATTTGGAATTTGCTAAATCAAAATCAAAGAAATCCTTGGTTTTCATTGAGATTAGGTATGACATTCCCCATACTAATGAACAAATTGTACCCATCGACTCTCTTCCTAATGATTCATTGTTCTTAATTAGCACGTCTGACCCTTGGTATGGATACATCACTTTGTATCTCCAAACCCAATGCTTTCGACCTGAACTATCTCGTGAAGATCATCCTCGTATTCGCCATCATGCAAAACATTACCTCATCATTGGAAACACTTTATATCGCCACTATATTGACTCTATATTATGACGATGTTTAACCCATGAGGAAGTCGAACGCGTTCTCAATGACTGTCACTCCAAATCATGTGGTAGTCATCTTTCTTGGATGGCTACAACTCAAAAAATATTGCATGCGGGGTATTTTTGTCCCTTGATTTTCAAAGACTATATGGATGTCGTTAGGAAATTCCAACCCTGTCAAGTTTTTCATCCTAAAATGCGCTCTCATCCCGCTCCACCTCATCGAGTATTTTCCATTGACCCTTTTTCAAAATGAGGTATCGAATTTATGCAATGTAAGCCTACCTCGACATTGTGGCATGGGTATATTATATTCGTAATCGACTATTTTACTAAATGGGTTAAGGCTATGCCTACATTCACAGATGATGGTAGAAATGTTGTGGTATTCCAATCACATTATCACTAGATTCAGAGTCCCATAATGACCATGGTTCACACTTTCAAAACATATGATGGTTGAGTTAAGCACCAAATTGGGTTTTCTCCATGAGAACTCATACCCATATTACCCCCACGCAAATGGACAAGTAGAAGCCATTAATAAGATATTGAAAGCCACGATCCAATGAATGGTGGGGGCACAAAAATCAAAATGGCACTTGAAACGTTTCTCGACACTTTGGGCTTAGAGTACTTCTGTAAATACTGCCACCAGGTTTACACCATTTCAATTGGTTTATGTGCTAGAGGAAGTCCTACCGATTGAATGTGAAATTCCATCACTTAAGCTAGCCATTGAACTCCTTCCAAACACCTCAATCGAGGAAGAACAATTCATGTATTTGAAAAAACTTGATGAGACCCATCGTGATGATTCTCTCACCAATGAGACACATAAAAATAGCATCAAGATGTAATACGAAAAATCTGTATGACCTTGTGTCTTTGATTAAGGTGACCTAGTTTTAGTCTATGACCAAGACCACAATAAGCTAGGGGAAAGTAAGTAAGAACCCATGTGGCATGGCCCTTACATTTTAAAATGAGTGCTACAAAATGGTACATATGAGATGGTTAATTATGATGGAACCCCATTAAAGGAGCCCTGGAATGGGCTCTATCTAAAAACGTACTATGTTTAGGGTCATCCTGCATTCATGCTTCATATATTACTATACCATATATTTGCTATGTTTTGGTTGTGGTGTGATTTTTTCTTTTGCGTGTGACATTTTGTTTCACCTATGGTTGCTTATCCCTCTTTGTTCTTGAATATGCAGATGTCGACACCCTCTTCTATATATTTTGGATTTGCGGATGGTGTTAGTCGACGTACCCAGAACCTAAATTCTACAGCTTGTGCGGTCTATTCCCCCACTGACAAGTTAGTGATTTCGGGAGGATTTTTCTTTGTCCTTGCAAGAAATAACATCATGGAATATCATGCCATAATTGGAATTTTGACTAAAGCTTCCTCTTTTGTCCTATCTCACCTAATTGTTAGTCTCAACTCTCAACTTGTAGTCTTTCAACTGAATCACATTTATTCCATCCATGATCCTATATTGCTTTGTATCTATCTAATGGGTTGCCTCCTTGAAATATCATTCGATTACATCCAATATCAACATATACCAAGGGATTTTAACGCAATGACTGATTCACTCGCAAATTTCATGTTAGACTGACATCTAAAACATACATAAACATTACATAATCACAAAGCATGTAAAAGTGAAAATATGAAAACCATAATTTGATTAAACACTTAGGAATAAGTAGCTAAAATAAAATCCATATATACATAATAGAAAATTTTTTTCTACATGATAAAAATCCAAAATGTACATCGGGGAAAAAAACTGGTCTATATTTCCCATACACCATCGCAAAAATAAGACAATACATAGGACTCTAATTCTCATATTGTGGCACATTGTGCCAATGGTAACAGATGATCGCTCAAGCCACCTGTCATAAGAGATGGCTAATTCCCTCAGGCACCCTCATTGTATGACTCTGGAGATGGTAAGGAACCTTCCACATCTGCATAATAGGGACACCCATGGTGAACCCCCTCATGTTCATTTCCATGTCTCGAATCCCTCCAACGTCAGCTTCCTCTGTATGATGTGTCTCTCTGCGTCCATGTAATGGTGACATACCTACCGGCCGCACTGCTCCTTGATCTACAAAACAAAAACAAAAACGATTTTAGATCCCCTTTGTGTAAAGAAACAAAAGAAAGTGTTATAAGGTCACATTCTTCGAAGACATACCCATCGTGTACCATCGTGCTCCCTCAGGAAGCACAAGATCCATGTCTCCTATGAAATCCATCTCGACATATAGGAATTCCTTGATCATGGGGATCCGATCTTCCCACCATGCAAAGAATCCAACATCAAATGAGAAAATATGGGGACCATCCCCTAACCATGACATAAGACTAGTCCAACACTCCATCCATGGCCCAGTCGGAAGATGTTCGGGCAACTCTATTCATGGTTGCATTAAAGGCACCCACTCTAAGAAGAATGACACCATAAGTAAATTTCCTCCATATCTATATCAAGAGTATTAGGACCTACATGAAAATGTTGGTAATTTTCATCCCACATCCTTATTAGATGCTCCAAAATAAGCGCTTCCTTTCTCATGCTCTGAGTCTTGAAGAATTTGAGAAAAATGTATTTTCTTAGGGCTTCCATGGTGTTTGGGTCATGTAAGGTAGCCATCTCTTTAGCCTCATGTTATCTCTCATTCCATTTGATCATTTTTTCCAACTACTTCTTGCAAATAACAAGAAGAATCATTAGTCCAAATTTGAGCTTCATACAATGCTTTCTTGATCATCTATTGCAAAACAATTATTAGAAATAGCTCCTATCTCCCCCTAGATAATGTTATAGGGTGATATCCTCTCCTTACTAGTTACATATAGGGTGATAAAGTCTACTTCATCACTCCTATCGATGTGCTATGGGAGTGATAATCCCTATGGGCACCAAGAGAGCCCTAAATCGACTCGAATCATCCCTAAACTTTTCGAAAATGACATAAGAGTACAATTAAATTAAAGAGCATGATGAGGATACTAACCTACTTCAGAAAAATCACAAAATGGTCTCATGGATCTCTTGCAATCAAAGCTCCAAGATCTTCCCTAAAAGGAGGAAATTTTCAACAAGGCAACACTAAAAGAGGTAAAATTAACTAGGCATTTTCACTTGTTGTTCTTTTATCAATTGGAACTAGTTATTTTTCTATGTTGACATTGCCTTATTTCTTCCATACGATTTATTTCTTTGAGTGTGAACACTATTTTATAGCATTTATCGAGATTTATGACCTTATTTCTATCGAGTCATCTCATACTTGTGCAGAACTTTAGGAGGCGATATTTTTTCTTTTCAGTGACCTTGTTCATGAGAGCATACTTTGCCGTTATTCAATCTCGTTAAACAATGAAGAGTCATATTTCAAGTGGTATTTTATCCCTTTTTCGGCCTCATAAGACTAAATACAAAAAAGGAACACTCTAGTCAATCCCGACTAGATGAGTTCTCCTTGGTATTGTCTTACACTTTTTTCAGGCTTGGGGGACTAAATTTACGAAAAATAACACCCTTGGAGTCTTCTTTAAGATCTTTTTAGACTCTCTAAATGTGATAACAACATCGAGTTTACCCTCCTTGGGGTCGTAAAATTATACATTGAAGGACCCATATGGGACCAAACCCCTCCTTCTTCAGGTTCATTAAACATGTGATGAGGGACTCATCGAGGATGAGTTGTATCAAGCATATGTTACCCTCCTGAAGCTTGTAAAAAAACAATGAGGTACTCACCATTCATGGCGGCGGGGAAATTTGAGGGAAGTGGGTCAATTTTTTTTTGGAAAGCATTATGGCAGCCATTTTTTATCACCCTTGAACATGGCACTTGTTTGTGTCTTGTCTTACAGTTGGGTGATCTACTTGTCTTTGAGTCATACCAATCCCATGAGTCATTATATTCCTTCATTTCACCCAGAGAGTGCCCTAATTATCGCCGCACAATGTTTTTGTCTATGTGTCATCGATTAAGTGTTGCCAAGTCATTTATCATGCCTCATAATTTTCAAGGGAAGTTTCATACCAAATCAACCACTCTGCAGTATTACCAACCTTCATCCTCGTGTCAGTTTGTGCTCATTTTATTTGTCATATTACATCGCTTTCCTGTGTTAGTTTTGTGTCGATGATGGGTGACACATCATGACCCTCATTCGACAAGTCTTTTCATGTCGACTTCATCACATTATCTGGGAATTACACTTATAAACCAATCAGTACTCTAGAACCTACATGCCTCAATAACAGTTTTTATCCCTTTCAATAGTAGGTTTACATCATTGACTTTTGATCGAATGACTCCACAAATGTTCAACTTCAGTTCATTTATTCACATTCGCAAGAATGTACTAAGGTTCCTTGGGAGTCATTTTCATCTTTGGTGATTTCCCTCGCACTTGTTAACAATATAATTAATGACCGGTAATCAAGTGGTTTCTACCATGTTCGACATCAACACATATATTCACATGGCTAGAATTGTACCATTTCAAGATCATATGAAGAGCTTGGGAACCACTTAGACACCTACCTATGTTATGTGCCTCACCCAGGTTTCAATGGAATATTATTTGAAGTTCTCAAAAGATTCTAGTATGGTCATCATGCTAGTGATCTCATTGATATATATGATGTCAAATAGATGCACTTTGTATTGGTCTGTGGCTATGGTTTTGTCATATCGTAGCTTTAATTTGTATTCTTTCATGGCTACGACCTGATTGATTCATGGAGATATTGATCCATATTGTATTTTTGGTGGACATATCCTTAGTCAGTTCTTTCATGAATCCATAGTGTATTGGTCGATGACCATACTTTGAGTCAGTGTATTTTAGGCACGGGTATGCCTACCTTGGGGATGATAAATATATACCATTTGATGTTTGTTTGCAACTTCCACCCAAATATATTATTCTAACACCTTCACAAACATATTTTTGTAAAGTGTCTTGGCCATCGAATTTTCTTCTGACGTCACACTTTAGGGGGAATCTGTTACACACCTAAGTGTCACAATTTCATCACCAGGAGGAAGTGTATGTCATAATCCATATACATGTTGAAGAGTAAATCTATCACTTGGAGGTTTAAATACTACCTTTTTCCTTGAGCTTTTATCCTCATTTGAGCTTCATCGCCCCCCACCCATATACAAGGAGGGATAAACCATGATCATTGCTCCTCAAGAAACTTAGAGGGACCGATATTCTTTCCCTATGCTCAATTATGAGGGGGCGATGAAGTAGTTGCAACCATCATGCCTTGTTTTGTGAAGTTGTTTCTGGGAGATTTAAGTTGATTAATGGATTGGTTCAAACTACCCTCTATTCAAGGCAAGGTCAATCTTGTTGGTTCAGCCAAATCCTCATTTTACCACATCCTCTTCTCAAAATTATCCTATGGTTATTATGCCTCAATGCCTATATATTGGAGGCCATGTTTGAGTGAAAGAGAGGGAACTTAGAGCACCATATTTATGATTTTGTGACATGCAAGAGGATAGAAAGGGGATCTTAGAGGAGCTTCTACAATATCAACATTGGGATTGTAAGTACTTCATTATTGATTGTTTTCCATTAATATATAACTTAGCCTATTCCCATCATTCTTGTGTTGTTCACCATATGAATGTCTATTGTTTTCTAATTCATCATAGATATATATGTTCTATTTGACAATATATCATAGAAGAAGGAGGTATTGCTTTGTTCTTTGTAGGATTTCTCTTGGATATTGGACATCAAGATCAAGGGATCAAGAAACGAGGATAACTGATGGAAAAGAGGTAAGTCTTGTATCATTTTATTCTCATTTTTATTTTTGGCATAAAGAGTAGGCTAGGGGGGAAGTAGAAAACCATGTGTTCCTCTTTTTCTTGGATCAAAGGGATGTTAATCCAAAGGGGATTTCACCTATCTACAGGGGAAAATTTTCCACAAATGTGATGACCTCCAAAAAAATATCAAATCTCAAGAAAGGCATGTGCTTTAGCTTTCAATCTTCTTGTGAACTCCCTTTTGGCATGTGTGGTGGAAATTAAGGTTGTAACACCTTGCATATAAATAAATGTTGTTAATTATCATGATTGAATATTGACCACAACTTTACTTTTAACAATGTAATTGTTTTTGTAACTTTTTGAGAAAAGAATTAGAATTATGATACATGTAACTGTTTATGTAATTTTATGGGGACAAGAACCAACATGTTGTTGAAGTAAGAGAATGGCAAGTAGGTAGAGAGTTTTTTCTCTCAATGACCATTGAGAACCTTTTTGAATTCCAGGTGGTATATGACTATATAATTTTGTTTATTATTAATAAATTATGTATTTTTTCAGAAAAAAAATTAGCCCCTCCAAAACAATTCCATCAACACATGAAGTATAAATAAAACTCTTAGTCCTTTCTTTTTTAATGTTTTCTTCCTTTGATGTTAATTGAATTACATTTATATTGAAAGAAAACTCCAAGTTTTTATTTAATAAAATAGAGTTTTATTAAAAAGAGTCTTTATAATTCAAAATAAAAATGATCTTTGATTTCAAATTTGATTTATAGTATGCAAACCATTTGTATTTTATAGACATCCAACATAACGATAATCAATGATCCTAGGGTTAGTGATACCATGAGATTATGGCCTTGAGAAGTCATGGAGATCATTATTGAACTTTATTTTCTTTCTCCAATGTTAATTCTCTTTACATATTCCTTTAATTTTTCTATATTCAATTTTTTATTTATGCTTTCGTATGGTTTTCATTGGCAATTCAATGGTAATACAATATCATATCATGTGGGTTCTTATTAGGGTTAAAAACTAGTTGAAAGTTAAGTCAATATATTGTATGGTATTAAGGGGGTGAAGATATTTTTAAAATTAAGCTATGGGTATACATATTGGCAGGGATGTGTTCAACTATCCAAAATTTCAAGGAGTGGGGTGGGTTTCAAGTCACCAAAATTTTCAAGTGCAGAGTTGAGTGGAATTAAGAAAATCTAACATTAGTGAAAACGAAAGTCATCCAATCCTCACCCTAAATATTTAATTTCTTCCTTAAGAAGGATGACTATCATTCTAGGATTTTTATTAGAAGATATTTTAGTCAAACGAAATTGAATTTAAATTTAATGTTTGCATGTCCCCGGATGGGGTGCCAGCAGGTTCCAAGTGCTCAACAGAGAGGGTGGCACCTTTCAGGCTTGTGCCAGCCATGTGAATTGCATCTGACGCACCCCTCTGCATTTATATCCCACCAGATGATTGAATGGAACATTCATTTCTCCGAGATTTGGAATCGATGCTCCGATGTGCCATTCTCTGTGTTTTCATCTGGGCGATGGATGAGCTACTGCTAGCGGAAAAACCCCCTTATAACTATACCAAGGTTCTATGTATAGATAGAGAAATGACTCCCTAAAATTCAATCTAATTTTTAGGTTACCCCCAACATTCCAAAATACATTAACAAAAAGAAATGAAGGAGTAAGTCAAAAACTGTACCTTTAATCCAATGTTTGGTGCTAACTTCCTCAAGCTTTGTCTCTCCCAAGGCTGCAAGTCTCCTCCCAAAGTTGACCTGCATCCACAAATAGGAAAAAAAGGTTACAAACATTCTATTTCTATTCATCAATTAGGGTTAGATATAAATTGTTATGTATAAATCAAATAAAATACATAAAAACCATCATTTGGGACAGGGAAAAGAGATTCTTTTATTCAATACTTCAAAGATTGGAAATTACAACCTTTGCAGGCCGATTCTCCACGAACCTGGTCTGGGCTCCTCTTAAAAATGCTTCAAGTGAACCTTCCAAATGCCTTCTCTCATAATATATTGATCACCTCAAGGGAAGGGAATGGATTGTATGGGAGAAAAGGGACTAGAGAGGGAATGTTGAGGCAATAACTCACAAAAGGCTGCAAATACTTGGGCAAGGAAGGAAAGGGAATTTGGGCATAGTTTCACTATTTTAATTATTGATTTTGGAATGAGACCCCAAGACCTCCTTTTATATGACAAAAGGATAGTTATTTGGTTGGGGGATAGGCTATAACAGGTTAAATGGTTGGGAAACCTCCTATAGCCCGTATATTCCACCGGATTCCTTGCAACTTTTGGAGGTATACGTGGGTTTTTTAGTGTGCAGCTAGCATGTGCATAGGTTGTCTAGCATGAAGCAAGCATATGTACATGGGAAATAGTGCAGCAGGGCGTGTGTATGCTCTAAAAAAATGGTTTTTTAAATAGAGTTACTCAACAATGATTTGGAAGATTATGCAAGTAGGAAGGCTAATGCCATGTATGCATGAGTAGGAAATTTTAGGGCTATAAAATATGCCCCCTAATGTATGAGGTCAAAGTATCAGCTGATGGCCGAAATACATTACAATATCTTCACCAGTGAGAATGCACGAAATCAAGTGAGCTCGGGACCAGAGTTCGGGAGGTGCCATCTACAAAACAACAATTGACTCTCCAAGATGGGCATATCCATGCTCGGGATGAAATAAATCATGGATTCCAATGAAATACACTACAGATCCATGCCATATAACTATATAAAGTGTAGCCGCAAGAAATACACTGTGTATCTACATCTCAAAATCAGTCGAAGATATACAAGTTCAATATGCATCTTCAAGAAGCTAGTGACGCCTACGAATGGAGATGAAAAATTCATAGCTTGAGAAACAACTTCAAGATATTCAAAACTCAGGTACGAGTACAATGGGAGTGTAAGACTCACTACTCTAAGGTCTTCGACAAGTTGTCGTGAAAATACTGGAGGATTGCGATGATTAGGCAGAGAACTTCTTCGCTTTTGAATCTAGACTTGACTGGACTCTCGGGATGGATGACTCATGAATGTCAAGAGACAAAATGAAGAAATTATGACTTAGGTTGGGTAAAATTTCCCTTGGACAAAAGCACAAAAGATGATCAGACTCAGGTAGCGTAACATTGACATAACTCTGTGATGCACGAGGCACCACAAACTCTCCATATGTTTGGAAGAGTAACCAAATGGAGGAGGACACAACTCTATGTAGCGAGAACAAGTTCCTAAGGTCATACTAGATCCCAATGATTGATGAAAAAATGAAAGGATGTGCTTTGTCCAAGGGAGACTATCTCTGATGTCGAAAAACGAATATATATTTATCATCCCCTCTTTTTGGAATATTTGATTTTTTTGTCTTTTTCAATTTTTAAACGAGATTAAAAAAGAATAAAAGAATGTTATGTTATAAAGGAGGAACGAGTTTCGTGATCAATCAAACTAGTTCCAAGCGCATGGAACATACTAATTTAGCTCAAGGCAAGGAGACATGTGCAAGATAAGGACACTCAGGGAATATTCCTCCATGGGTCAAGGTGTCAGATCACAGAGGAAAAATGTTTTGCAAGGCTTGCGTATAAGCAATGCTTCAAAGGTTTAGTTGAGAGAAACATGGAGCCAACATTAGGCCAAAGACACAAAGATGAGACCTACAATGTGATTAATCATGACTCATCAAGACCCCTTCTATGTAAATTTTTATCATCCTAGAGAAGGTAAACTCGGTATTTTTTTCATGTTTAGAGAGTTTGAAAAATGTTAAATAAGACTCCAAGGAGTACCTTTTTGGTAGTTAGTCTAATCAACTCGAAAAAGGGTTAAACTTGCACAAAAAAGATGTCTTTTCAAAACCGTTTTAATGAGTGGGACAAAGACAAGTTCACTCGGCTATCTTTTCAATTTTAAGGAGTCTGAAAAGAGATTAACTATGGACTCACAACATTTTTCTGAGTTTAGTCTCCTTAGCCCGAAAAAGTATAAAAGTAACTGAGGAGAACTCTCCCGATGAGACGAATCTCCCAAGGTGTACCATTTTCCACAATAATATACTGGCTAGAAAAATGGTTAAACTCATGCCAAGTATATGTTCTTCTGGACCAATGTAATGAGTGTGAAGGAACAAGGTCACTAGGTGATCAGGGGATCAAATTTTGCTCAAAAATTCAAAGTGCTCAGAATTGCTTGAAATCGAACGAGAGTGTAGGCCTTGTCATTTCGAACCCAACACAACTCGTTTCGTCTCAAATGGATGTCGGGAGCGAGAGATATTGCGATCTGTTTGAATCGTCAAACAGATCGCAAAAAAAGCGACGCTGACTGTACAGTCCGTACAGGCTGACGTGGCAGGGTCATACGACCGTACGCTGATGTGGCATGTGATGACGTGGTAGATTCTGATTGGCATATGTGGTCGAATTGTGATGTGACACGTGGCATCATTTTTGGTCAATGGTATGGTGCCACGTGGCCCAGTCATGGGCTGCCACGTGGCACCCCTTTATTGGCTATTGGTTTTTTATTTAAAATTTTATGGGTCCGTGCGGGTCGAACCCCGGACCTCCCCACTAGTGTAAAGCTTTAACAAAGTCCGCCCGACCAATACGCCCATACATTGTTGCTTACCATATAACCGTTTGCATTTTATTTAAAATCAAACTTTTGTATATGTGGGCGGGGGTTGGGCTGGGGCTTAGCCCCAGCCCATGGTTATAACATATATACCATACGACCATGTCATATGGCTCCAATATAATGGCATGCATGTTTGGGTTTTTACATTGTGGTTTAAACAGTTAGAACGAACCACCACTTGTAACGGTTCTATTTGTCTATGGACAGAGCCCTTTTTACAATGCACGAGGTCATATGACCCTCATGTGCCCGAGAGCTAGGTGATTAGGGGCTGGCGCACCCATAACCGTCCTACAGTTTGCACCATTGGCACGATTGCACCCGGTGCCAGGTTTTTGCGCTTAAATAAGCGTGTGTGCTAGGTTGATGGAACAAGGGTGCGATTTGTAGATGCAAAGACAACAAGCTTGAAGGGGGGGACTTCCAAGAAGCCTAACTTCTTCGTTGTTTGGCCAAACGAGGTGCCGAAAAAGCCCAGCTAGGGGTTTTTGGACGCTCTGAAGCCATTGGAGCAGTCTGTTGGTCAATTTGAGCATTGTAAAGCACGTTTTTGATCACTTTGATCAATTAATAATAATGATCCATTGGAAGCTGGACCAGGAGATGTAGCCCAAGAGAGGGGTGAACTCCTTTATCATTTGCTGTGTTTATGTGCTTATGTTCATTGATTATGCTGTTGTTTATTGTGTCTGAAATGAGTAAATTCTATTAATGATGTGTTGCAAAGTTGATCCATTTTCTTTTAACACATAAAATTTACTTGCAAATATTTTCAAGATTTCAAGTCTTCTTCATTTTTAGATCAAGTTGGTATCAGAGCACTGGTTTTTGAAGACTTGATTATTTTGCAAGTGTTTTTTTTCTGATGCTCATAAGGTTGAAACTCACAAGAGGAGAAGGTCAACTTGTGGAGCCAAGTTCTCATCCTTCAAGGAGGAAGCATATACAATCACCGCAAGTTTCAAGGAGGCATTCACCAAGTATGGCTCATGAAGAAAGTCATGAATGTGTTCTTGCAGAAGATGAAGATCTCAGAAAGGCTGTCATGGAGATGAGAGAGATGATGAAGATATTGATGGAAAGGAATACATTGTTGCAAGGTGAAGGCTTCAACCCTTCAAAGCATAAGGGAGACAGTGGTGATCAAACTCCAAATGGAAATGGAGGGAATGGTGCTTCTCCACCACCCTCTCCTCCATCTTCTTCTTCTTCTTGTTCTACAAATTCAAGGCCTCTTCCGAATTCTCCAAAGGGATATGGTAAAACTCCTTCGTAAATTCCTTCATTAAAGCTTGATATAAAATTTGAATTGCCAATATACAATGGAGAAGTTAATGCTGAGAAGTTAGATAATTGAATACGTCAGATTGAGGTATATTGTAGAATACAAAAAATTCAAGATGATGAAACCAAAATTCAGCTTGCTTCTTTAAGATTGGATAGTGCAGCACTTATTTGGTGGGAATCCAAGACTCAGGAGGACATGAAGAAGCATGGTAA
>ML786296.1:236077-258318 GCA_009831015.1 Picea engelmannii | reverse complement strand
GTTTGAGGATGTTCATTATGTGCCACAAGTAAACCTAGCAATCGAAAGTTGGGTTTGTATACTCCACTTCCAGTTCCTTCTCGACCTTGGGAAAGTATTTCCATGGATTTTGTAGGTGGTTTACCTATGTCGAGACGAAATCACGATTATCTTTATGTTCTGGTTGATTGATTTAGAAAAATGTGTATTTTGATGTCTTGTAATAAGCAGGTTATAGCTAAACAAACGACACAGATGTTCTTTCAAAATATTTGGGTGCATTTTGGATTGCCTAAGTCCATTATTTCTGATCAGGATTCTTGATTTGTTGGAAGTTTTTGGTTGAGTTTATGGGCACTCATGGACACCAAAATTAAAAAGAGCACAACTTTTCATCCACAAACAGATGGTCAGACAGAGGTGGTAAATCGAACAGTGGTACATATTCTTCATGCTTATTGTAGTAAGCATCCTAAACTTTGGGATGATCATTTACACTACATTCAACATGCTTACAATCGAGCTAAGAACTCTTCGACTCAAACGTCGCCATTTGAAGCATGTTTTGGCTATTTGCCCAAATCTCCTTTAGATTTTATCTTTGGGAAAGATATTGCTATCGATGGTCAATATGACATTGATAGGGCAAAAAAGTTCATTGAACAAATTCAGTCGATACATCAAGTGGTGCAAGAGCAGTTGGAAAAGAGTCAGGCCAAGTACAAAACGAGACATAACAAGCATCGTGTTGATCACAGTTTCCAAGTTGGAGATGAATTTTGGCTTTACATCAGTAAGGAGAGGCTTAAAGGAGAAGGTAAAAAGTTGAAACCGATTCGATATGGTCCTTTCAAGATTATCGACAAGATTGGTAACAATGCCTTTCATTTAGATTTTCCTCCTTATATGCAAATGTATGCAGTGGTTAATGTTGAGAATTTGAAATTGTATGAGCCTCCGTTGATTGATGATCATGGAGAGCATGTTCAGATTCCTTCCATAGATGATTTTTCCCCAGAGTATCTTACAGAACTGCATGAAGACACCATCCTTGACAGGAGAATGCGAAGTTCAAAACGAGGAAATGTGGAGTATCTTCGAGTTGGTTTTAAAGGAACAAATCCAAGCAAAGCCAAGTGGATTGAGGTTGGAAGGGTGAGGGAAATATACCCTCATCTTCACATAGACTGAAAATAGTCTTTTGGAGGTCCAAAAGCTTCCCAATGGGGAGGTGTGATCAAGGGATCAAATTTTGCTCAAAAATTCAAAGTGCTTGGAATCGCTTCAAATCGAACGAGAGCGTAGGCCTCGTCATTGCGAACCCAACGCAACTTGTTTCGTCTCAAACAGACGTTAGGAGCGAGAGATATTGCGATCTGTTCGAATCGTCAAACATGCTAAAAAAAGGGATGTTGACTGTACAGTCCATACAGGCTGACGTGGCAGGGCCGTATGACCATACGCTGATGTGGCATGTGATGACATGGCAGATTCTGATTGGCAGATGTGGTCGAATTTTGATGTGACACATGGCATCATTTTTGGTCAATGGTATGGTGCCACGTGGCCCAGTCATGGGCTGCCACGTCGCACCCCTTTATTGTCTATTGGTTTGTTATTTAAAATTTTATGGGTCCGTGGGGGTTGAACCCCAGACCTCCCCACCGGTGTAAAGCTTTAACAAAGTTCGCCCGACCAATACGCCCATACATTGTTGCTTACCATATAACCGTTTTCATTTTATTTAAAATCAAACTTTTGTATATGTGGGTGGGGGTCGGGCTGGGGCTTAGCCCCAGCCCGTGGTTATAAAATATATACCATACGACCATCCCATATGGCTTCGATACAATGAAGGGCACGTTTGGGTTTTTACATTGTGGTTTAAACAGTTAGAACGAACCGCCACTTGTAACGGTTCTATTTGCCTATGGACGGAGCCCTTTTTACAATGCGCGAGGTCATATGACCCTCATGTGCCCTAGAGCTAGGTGGTTAGGGGCTGGCGCGCCCATAACCATCCTACAGTTCGCATCATTAGCGCGGTTGCGCCCGGTGCCAGGTTTTTGCGCTTAAATAAGCGTGTGTGCTAGGTTGATGGAACAAGGGTGCGATTTGTAGATGCAGAGACAACAAGCTTGAAGGGGGGGACTTCCAAGAAGCCTAACTTCTTCATTTTTTGGCCAAACGAGGTGCCGAAAAAGCCCAGCTAGGGGTTTTTGGATGCTCTGAAGCCATTGGAGCAGTCTGTTGGTCAATTTGAGCATTGTAAAGCATGTTTTTGAGCACTTTGAGCAATTAATAATAATGATCCATTGGAAGCTGGACCAGGAGATGTAGCCCAAGAGAGGGGTGAACTCCTTTATCATTTGTTGTGTTTATGTGCTTATGTTCATTGATTATGATATTGTTTATTGTGTCTTAAATGAGTAAATTCTATTAATTATGTGTTGCAAAGTTGATCCATTTGCTCTTAACACATAAAATTTACTTGCAAATATTTTCAAGATTTCAAGTCTTCTTCATTTTTAGATCACTAGGCAATATTTTAAATTTTAGGGATTCTGAAAAGAGCTTATCTATGGACTCTGAGGGGGTTCCTTTTTTGTAAGTAATCTCCAAGGCCAGAAAAAGGTGATAAACCAAAACTAAGGAGAATGTTCCTTTTTCGAAAATTTAGTCCCTTGGTCCTGAAAAAGGGTTAAACTTACGTTTGAGAATACTTTTCTAGCGAACCAAAGTTCCTAGAGCATACCTTTATTCATAAAATTATCCATCCGGACCAAAAAGGGGTAAACTACTACCGAAAAGATGTGCCTTCAAATTTGAGTTTGTTGAGCGTGAAGGGAAAGAATATCGCTCGACAATATTTTCGATTTTAGAGATTTTGAAAAGGGATTAAAGAAGACTCCAGAGGGCTAATTTTCTCAAGTAATCCAAACGATATTGAAAAGAATAAATACAGTCTTGTTGGATGTTTCTTTCAAATTTTAAAGCAATCTTGAAAGACAACAAAGCATTCTCATTAGGGAGTCCCAAGGGTAAGGCCAAGAAAGATAATTAGAAAAAATAATGAGGCTTCGATATGTCATCATGGCAGGACTAATCAAGGACTCTGAAGCCTATAGTCAAAACTGACAGCATGGACACCAAAATGTAGCAAAGGATCTACCTAGGGAATCCATGTAGAGGTAGTTTCTACCACTTAATTACGACAATTCTAAAGAAACAAATAAAGTTATGTGTCATACTTTGGTGGGTTCAATCATATGGAAAAGAAGAAAAGACAATGAGATTCAGAAAGTGGGAGTGAAATCCTAACTTATATGCAAGATTTGGAAAAAATGACTTTTACCAAGGGATGACGAAAATGTAACCAATCCCAAAAATTATCACCAAACCGAAAGGAGAAAAGTCCCAGAATGAATAATAGATAACTTAGAAGTGAATTTGAGTAGCCACCAAGCCATGAAAAATGACAAAGGGGACCAAAAAGGGGAAAAAATGGCCAAAAAAGTCTATAAATAGAAGTGGACAACTCATTTTCACCATTGCAAATTGGAAATTAACAAAAAGGTCAAAATACCCCCTCGTCAAAAGAGTGAATTCTGGGAGCTATGGTGGATGAAACACCCTTCTACTTGGACCATGTAAGTACAAAAAACTTCCTCTTGCATTCCAATTATTTCTTCTTAAGTTGGTTTTAAGTTTGGGATGGGCGCACCCTTATAAAAGGGTCGCATCTGCGTGTACGCGGGTTTTCCAGGGCCATCCCACGTATGTACTCGAGAAGAAGAATAAACAACCCACGTACATACATGACTGTGTAGTAAAAAACCCATGTATACCTCCCTTTGTATTGAAAATAAAAACAAAAATGCAAGTATTAACTCCTCCCCATTTTTATTGTGACATGATGTATGTTCACTGGAGGGAGAGAGAGCATGAGTACCTAGATATGTTGGTTGAGGAGGACCCTATGGCTATCGCGTCACTGAACCAATGTGGTCTATGGAAATTCTTCCAGTGTCCATTCATGAGGGAACAACTGAGGCTTCTTAACACTCTTATGGAGTATTGGCATGAGGACATCTATTTTTTGACTGGCCTCTCGAGAAGAGGAGAACTAATCAACTTGAGGGCCTTTCCTCCCAGACCGTTCAACATCGAGGACTATATCAGTATGTGTTGTGAGGTTGGTACTAAGAAAGTGAGTTCTCAAGTGGCGATTCACAATATCACCAACCTCTCTCTATGAATGATCCTACTTCTGATCGGGTGGATTACTATATCTGGGGTATTCCATCAGGCCTCACGCGCACATATGCATTGTGCAGTTCAGTGTTTGGAGGAAAAAATATTTGACTAGAGTACCACCATGCTTGTATGCATGAAGATACAACTAACAGAGTGTCGTAAGCATACCAACAAGAAATTCAGGTTTGGTACCATCTTATGCTCCTTCTTCTTCAAGAGGGTGCCCAGTCTCATTCCCAGAGGGACAGTACGGGGGCATGTAGCCTCCTTCCTAGCAATGAGCAGGTGGGCAATTTTACTGCTAGACAGGGTGGAGGGAAGACTCTAGAGGCCTTCGACGACAATTTTTTTGACTGGTGGGCACGTCAGATCCCGGTTATCGAGTATTATCCCTATGCAGGGATCAACTTCCTCAGAGAACCAGACATGTCTGTGCCTCCTGGAGAAGAACATGGCGAGATAGATAACATATATTTTTGAAGTTTATTAAATTTTTCATTTTCAAATATATCCTTTTTATGCGTGTGTAGAATACTAACTCGTGAATATTTTATGTACAGACGTAGGACCTTTTCGAATGACGGAATTCTCTAGCACTCAGCATCGTCCTCGACCAGAGGTAGGACTAGAGGCAGCACAAGGACCAGTAGTTGTGGGAGGACCCCTAGTCAAAGAGGCTGATAGATTCTTACGACAAGTGGAGCGGGATCTCACTACTCTCACTTGTGTCGTTCATATGGCCGAGATCGAGGATCTCCCCCCGGCTATGCAACCACATGTAGTAGGGGTGCCTCAGAAATGGGTCCAGTTGTTCTAGAATCTTGTGAACATCATCGTTCACTATAGCAGGGCCAATAGGACTAGACCTTAGATAGCGTCGAACCATTTACGTGTCGATGGTAGTTTTTGTACTTTATTTTTTGAGGGCGTAAGCCCAACGATGTAGATCGTTGACTTTTGATGATTTCATGCCCACTTTTGTACTCATGAAACTATTTTTGGACACACACACACACACACACACACACACATATATATATGTATACATATTTCTTTCTTTATGGATAAAAAATTTACAAATGTATTTACATGTGTATGTGTGTGCTTTTCTTTTTATATGTGAGCAACATGCCAATCTAAAACTTGATTAGCTAGAGTATTTGTTAAATGATTAAATATCCTAGGAACATGGATATAGATAATGTAATCAAAAGATCATTCTAAGAGATGTACCCTAAGGAATCGTCGGTGAAGAGTGGGATCATAAATGCGGTAAACCCCATTTAACTAGGACATAACTAGCTGAGCATCTAAGTAAACCCAAAGGCGAGAAATTCCATGTGACAAGGAATCATGTAGAAATTCTATCACTTCGATGTACTCAACAACATTATTGGTTGTGTCACCTAGACAAATACCTCCAGAAGATAACAACTAGCCTCCAGGTGTGAAAATCACCCAAGCTGCGGAAGCAAGGCTCTGAGTGTGTCGGCTAGCATCGTCCATGAACCCAAAGTAAACCTCTGGTTCACGTGACATATGCCACAGTGAAAAATAATACATAAATAACTATACATCCATAAGACAAAAAAGACAAAACAAAAATGTATAAGAGACTATACATATATACAAGAATCCACCCAGGTGACCAACCTAAGAGTAGTAATTCTTAAGGTAGATCCTATTTCTAGGCTCTGCTAAAGCATTCCCTCAAAATCAACTAGTCGGTAAGCTCCCTTCTCTAAGACCTCTTTCACAATGAAAGGTTTGAACCATGTGGGTTTGAAATTTCCTGCCACCAAGGGATATTTATCTTGATCATAGAACAGGAAAAGATCACCTTCAGAGAAAATATGAGGGTGAACGGACCGATCATACTGACACTTGACTCGTTTCTTATGAGCCTCATTGCCTAAGGTTGCATCATGACGCTGCTCATCGATCTGCGCGAGATATATAAGGCATTCCTCAAGCGGTGAATTGTCCGAAAGTAACTCCACTGTCAACTTTAAATAAGGGATCTGACAATCAATAGGTAATACTGATTCCAACCCGTATATGAGTTGAAAAGGTGAGAAACTGGTGGAAGTCTTCACAAATGTTCGATAGGCCCACAATGTTGAATACAACATCAAATGCCAATTTGAATTGGTAGAATTGATCGTTCGTTGAAGAATAGTCTTAAGAGACTTATTCATAGCTTCAACCTGACCATTCTCTTGCGGGTAGTAGGGTGACGAATGTTCTTGTTTGAACCCGACCTTTGACATTAATTTAGTCATCATTTTATTCTAGAAGTGAATTCCATGGTCAATGACAATCTCTCTCGGGATACCGAACCTCGCTACTATATGATTAAAAATGAAAAGGGTAGCGGTTTCTCCATCATTTCTAAACGTCAGCATAGCTTCGACCCACTTCCTGAAGTAGTCTACTGCTACGATGATGTAACGATGCCCCCTGGCTGAATCCGGGTGACATGTAGTAAAGTTAATCCCCCACTTGGTGAAAGGATGATGCAGACCCCCGACCCTAGGGCCGATATCCACATAGGATTGATCTTCTTCGAATTCGTAGAACTGAAATAGTTCTTTTGGGCCCTTATTGGAACCCCACGAATCCGATCCACAGGTCTTTTACGAAAACCCGCCCTGCGCAAATTAACACCAAGTGTGAGACTTACATATCCATATGACCACAACTGGCCTCAGCGCAAATGCCTTTCGCAATTCACAAGCTCATGAGTCAATGACCCTCGACTCCTCTTTCTCTATTCGTCGATACCCAAGATTGCAATACGGGTATGGCTCCTTCCTTGCTAGCGCCTCTACAAGCGATCACCCGCTAGGCCTAACTCTATCACCCCTCGCAACTCACAACTTTGCGAGTTCAAGTGTTGATTCCTCGTGCTCCTCCTTTGTAAATCCTCGAGATGCGATAAGTCAACAACTGGGTTGACACCTTCCCAAGTGACGTGTGTCCTCCACCTGTCACCTGCTTCCACTTTTCTCTGCGCTCTATGTTTGCGCCACCTGTCAACCACGTGGCCCCACCTATTAGTTGTGCTACGTATTCATACAAGCCCTTAGTGCTTGGCACTTCGTGACTTCTGCAGTCGAGCATAAGTTCTTTCAACCCCCAAACCTCCGATATGCGATACCCCGCGAAGGTTATGATCCAATGGTTCTCCCGTGGCTTGGATCCAACGGTCTGTATCTCCTTTCCCTGCTCCTCGCAACTCGGAACTTCACGAAAAACCAAGAATTTAGTCTGTTCTCCATACTCACGAACCCCGAGTTCGCAAAATGATCCAACAACGTGGGTTGAAATGAGATCAACGACACATATTGACCCTCGCTTCCTGGGTGATGGATTTCACCAGTCTCTAACCACCTTGCCACTCTACAAGATCCAACAACTCTCGCAACTTTGTACTTCATTCACGAAGGCTTCTCATCGTCCATACGCCTCCACTAGATCCTATGGTCCTCGTGATTTTGTGAGCTATCCATGGAGAATTCTGACAGCTCGATTCACACTTCAATGACCTCTACCCAACGACTGAGTGTTCTTTGTCCTGAACTTAACTTTTATACGATGGTTTCGATCTCCGTCTCCCTTTGAACACTTCAAAGGCATTATCTCTCCTGAGATTTCACTTGCAAACTCAAGCCTTCCAAAAGGTTCCTGCTTGCACTCCTTGCGGCAAACTTTCAAATAACCTAGGGTTATTTGAATCTTCGACCCTGTGCACTCTTTGCAACAGTAGTCCTTGAACCTTCACCTTAGTTAATAAATTCTAAGGCCTCAACCAGCCTGCGCACACCTTGCATGGCATTGTGGTTCACCTGCACTTCTGCGGGTATGAGAACAACGATATCTCTCTTGAGCTTTCTGAGACAAAACTCATACCCTCATCAATGCACACCTTGCGGACGTTCATTGTACTCCTTGCAGGAATTCTCAGGAAGAGAAACAATTGAAACTCATTCTTCTCCTCTCTCAGACTTCATACATTCAACATGAAATCATACACACAACCCAACATTGAAACAAATGCATAACAGAGAAACAAATCAACTGTAAACATACCATTCAAAAAATGTAAACAGTAAGCATCATAACACCATAGAAGTTGAGTCAAAGCTTCATATATTAACTCAAGTGCTCCTATACATGGGTTCTTCTCTACAACTCTTTGCTATAGCTCTACAGCTTATGGATTATGAATGATCATAAAAAATTACCATGATACAAGGGTGAGGGTGTCTATATCTGTTTTCCCTCCTACGCTTCTAATACTATCTAATCTAACAGTCATATCTACCTACTTTACATTAACAGACTTAAATGCCTATTACATCTGGCAGATGAGAGTAATTTCTCTAGATCTGTTCATATCTCTAAGACATAAATGTAAGTATGCTCCTACTAGCTATTACATTAATGATTTAGTTTTCAAAATTCAAAACGTTTTCATAAAAACGTGTGCCTTTTTTCATTTGCATGTCCAGCTGATCCTTTGGCTAGGCGTGCGCTTTGTCTTTGTACGATGCTCCTGCATCATACTCCCTTGCTTGAAAATTTTCATGAAATCATGTTCATGAGCTCTTGCATGGTCCGTCCATGCTTGTGAATTGCTGCTTCATCCTCCCAACTGGAATCTTCCACTGGATGTCCCTTCCACTTGACCAAGTATTCAAAATACTCCTTTCTCCTAGTCTTTCTACTAATCCTCTTGTCAATTATGCCTTCCATCTGTGGCTTTTCAGCTACAGGCATTTGTTTTGTCCATTGAACCTCTTTTTGCTCCTTCTCTGCTCCTACTTCTTCATCTCTGTAAGGGTACAAATCTGCAACATTGAATATCGGTGAGATTCTGACCCCATCGGGTAACTCAATCTCATATGCATTTGTCCCAAATTTCCTTATGACCTTGCACGGTCGAATCCTTTTCATCTTCAACTTATTATACATTCCCCTTGGAAACCTCTCCTTCGTCAGATGCACAAGAATCAGATCACCAACTTCAAATTGAAGTTCTCGCCTATGTTGATCTGCTCTCCGCTTGTATTCTTGTCTTGAACTCTGCAATCACTCCTTAATTCGGCTATGAAGCTCCTTCATTCCTTCTGCAAAGTCCTCTGCACTAGCACTCCTGAATTCAACTTGTTCTGAATCTTTCAATTCAGAAATTCCCCTTGGCTACATTCC
Organism: Picea engelmannii; assembly: GCA_009831015.1. NCBI lineage: Eukaryota > Viridiplantae > Streptophyta > Pinopsida > Pinales > Pinaceae > Picea > Picea engelmannii. The sequence continues at coordinate 248,868 of ML786296.1, read as the reverse complement.
ATAAACAACTTAGAATGGACTCTGCCCTGTGCTTCTATTGAGTGAATCATTATAAGTGAATTCCACCTGTGGCAGAATGTGATCTCATTGACTGTGGTGTTCAGTCACTAAGCTCCTCAACAAATCTCCCAAGCTCCTATTTACGACCTCTGTCTATCCATCCGTGTGAGGATGATACACTGAGCTAAAAGACAAACTTGTCCCTAACTTCTTCCATAAGGTCCTCCATAAATTTCCTATGAACTTGGTATCTCGATCAGACACGATACTCTTTGGCAAACCGTGAACTCTGACGACCTCCTTGAAAAATAGGTTCACAATATGAGTTGCGTCATTGGTTTTCTAGCATGGTATGAAATGTGCCATATTTGAAAATCTGTCGACTACCACAAAGATTGAATCACATCCTCTTTGTTTCCTTGGCAGTCCCAATATAAAATCCATGCTCACTGCGTCCCACGACCTTTCAGGTATGGGTAATGGTTAGTATAACCCTGTGTTCTACCTTTTTCCTTTTGTGTGCTGACAAATTCTACACCTGTCCACAAATTTCTTGACATCTATCCTCATCCCTAGCCAATAATTTTAGCTATTCAACTTTGAGAACGTTTTATCATGACCAAAATGTCTGGTCAATCCTCCACTGTGTTTTTCCTTCATCAAATTCTCCTTCATGGAGCATTTCAGAATACATAGTTGATTTCCCTTGAACAATAATCCATCCTGGATCATGTATTCAGTCCATTGGCTTCTGTCCCTGAGAATTGGATTCTCAGATGCCTCATATGCCTCCTTGAAATCTGGATCATCCCTATACATTTCCTTAAGGTTATCAAAACCCAAAGTCTTGACTCTGAATTCCTGTATAAGCAAACATTTCCTGCTCAAAGCATCAACAACTTTGTTAGTAGTTCCAGAAATATGCTTAATCACAAAAGTAAAATTCTTCATGTATTCAACCCATTTAGCATGTTTTTGGTTCAACTTCTCCCGTTGAGTCACAAATTGCAAAGCGTGATTATCGTTGTACAAAACAAACTCCTTGGGAACCAAATAATGTCTCCAGTTCTTCAGTGCTTGTATGACTGCGTAGAATTCTTTGTCATATGTGGAGTACTTGATCTTTGCTTCATTCAGTTTTTCACTGAAATATGCGATCAGCCTGTCATCTTAGCTCAAGACCGCTCCATTTGCAAATCCACTTGCGTCACACCTGACCTGGAATGTCTTGCTGAAATCCAGCAAAACCAAAATTGGTTGCTCAGTGATCTTCTTCTTTAGCAGATTGAAACTCTTCTCCGCTTCCTCCGTCGAGTGAAAAGATTTATGTCATTTCTTCACCATATCCATCATCGGTGCGCTAATTCCACTAAAGTTTTGGATGAATTTCCTGTAGAAGCTAGCCAAACCATGGAAGCTTCGAACTTCAAACACGCTCTTCGGCGATGGCCAATTCTTAATCGCCTTTATTGTTTCCGGATCCGTTTTTAATTCATTTACAGAGATAAAAAAACCCAAATAAATGAGTTATGTCCTCATAAATGACGATTTATTCATATTGATCAGCAATTCCTCCTGCTGTAATATCCTCATTACTACAACTAAATGATTTAAGTGTTCTTCTTTTGTCCTGTTGAAAATTAATATATCATCAAGATATACAATGACGAATTTCCCAATGAAATCCTTCAGGACGTCGTTCATCAACCTCATGAAAGTATTGGGCGCATTCGTTAAGCCAAATGGCATGATAAGCCATTCATACAAACCTTCATTTGTCTTGAATGTTGTCTTCCATTCATCACCTTCTCTCATTCGAATTTGATGTTACCCGCTTTTCAAATCAATCTTTGAAAAACCTTTTCTCCACTCAAGCAATCCATCAAGTCATCCATCCTTGGCAATGGAAATCTATATCTGATGGTAATCTTATTGATTTCCCTTGAGTCTATACACATTCTCCAGCCTCCATCTTTCTTTGGGTTGAGCACTGTCGAAACAACACATGGACTCAAGCTTTCTCAAATCAATCCTTTGTCCATTAAGTCCTGGACCTGTCTCTTAAATTCTTCATTTTCCTACGGCGTCAACTGATATGCTGATTTGTTCGGTAAACTGGCTCTAGGAATAAGATCAATATGATGGCTTATACTCCTGATAGGTGGCAATGAACAAGGTAGTTCATCCACTTATACTATATCAACAAAATTTCCTAGCAACTCCTGGATTTATTCTGGTAAATCATCTATCCTCGTACTGGTCAAAACAATTTTGGGCTTTCTGACCACAATAAATTGTGTGTCCTCCTTCTTCTTAACCTCATTAAGAAGTTCCTTCCCACTCATGAGAAGTACAATGTTGTTCATTTATGTTTTCACCTCTTTATCCTTAATTGGCAGCAACATGTGACTCCTACCATTTTTTTCCAGGGTGTACGTGTTCTTTCTCCCATCATGAACCACGTTTCTGTCATATTTCCATGGTCTACCCAACAATATATGAAAACAATCCATGGGAATGAAATCACATAATATTTCATCTTTATATCCTCCTATTTTAAATTCAACTAAACATTGTTTAGTGACATTTACCTGATGTCCTTTCTATAGTCACGAAACTCTGTATGGGCTTGGATGTGCAACAGTCTCCAGCTCCAGCTTTTCTACCATCTCTGTAGATACGAGATTGTCTGTGCTACCGCTGTCCACTATGACCTTGCATACTCTATCATTAGTTTTGCAAGCAGTCCTAAACAAACTGTTCCTTTGGGCTGGGTTCTCTAGTTCCTTCTCTGGTTTCAAGAGAACTTTCCTCATCATCAAAGATCTTCCGCCCTCAGCATCCTCTGCCTCAACATTCCGTCCTTGAGATTCGACAATGTGAGTTTCACCACCATATTTCTTCTTATCTGGACACTCATAGGATTTATGTCTGATTTTTCCACAGACAAAGCATTTCACTTCACCTCCTCTAACGCTTCCTCTTCCTTTGGCTCGAGGAAAAGTATTCCTATCAACATATTTCCTTCCCTGTGAGCTTCGTCCCCTCTTAGGTTGAGTTTGAGGTATCTTCCCCTCTTCTTTAGGTTTATGAGTTTTGTCTTGGGCAATTGATTTGCCTCTAGCTTGACTTCTACCCCAGCCTCTCTGACCTTGCTTCCGACTCAGCTTCTCTTCAGCTTTCAGAGCTATCTAATAAGCATCTTCCACATTTCAAATGGTCAACATGCTCATCTCATCTTGAATGTCATATCGCAGACCATTCATGTATCTGTCAAATTTTTCATCATTGCTTTCCCGATGACCTGCTCTGATGTTTATCCTGTAGAATTCTTCAGTGTATTCCTTCACTGACATCAGCTTCTGTCTCAAATTCTGCATCCTCCGAAATAGAGTGATTTGATAATCCCTGGGTATAAATTTGGCTTTCATCTTTGCAACCTTTCTATCCCATCTTTTGATTTTCTTCTTGCCCTTGCAGCGTCTGTCAGCCTGTAGTTCATCCCAACACAGTGCTGCATGCCCTTTAAGTTTGGTAACAACATGTTTGATCTTCTTATCTTCCTCGACATCCTCATAGTCAAAGTATTTGAATAGAGCTATAATCCAGTCTAGAAGCTCTTCAACATCCAAGTTTCCTTCGTACACTGGAATGTCCATTTTTGCTCTGGCACCTATCCTTCCAATAGCCCTGAATAGGCATTCTTTCAAAGCATCTTCGACTGCAACTTCTTCATTTCCGACTTCATTTTCACTTTCAGCCTTGATGATGTCCCCAACATCGACTGTGCACCTCTGTGCTATCTCCATAGCATCAAGCCTGGCATGTAATTCATGCATCTCTCTTTCCCTTGCTGGATCATGTATTTGCCTGTCTCTTCTCCTCGACATTTCTCTTTCCTCTATTGGATCAGGTATTTGCCTGTATCTTCTTCTCGGCGACATGGATGTAAAAGTTTCTCTCTTCTCTCTGCTACAAAAAGCAAAGAATTTTCTCTAGGCTCTGATACCACAACTGATGCAGACCCTCGACCCTCGGGCCGAGATCCGCACAGGATCGATCTTCTTTGAATCCGCAGAACTGAAATAGTTCTTTTGGGCCCTTACTGGAACCCCACGAATCTGATCCATAGGTCTTTTACAAAAACCCTCCCTGCACAACTTAACAACAGGCACGAGCCTTACATCTCCATATGACCACAACTGGCCTTAGCGCAAATGCCTTTCACAATTCACGAGCTCATGAGTCGATGATCCTCGACTCCTCTTTCTCTATTCGTCGATACCTGATATTGCGATACGGGTATGGCTCCTTCCTTTTTGGTGCATCTACAAGCGATCACCAGCTAGGCCTAACTCTAGCACCCCTCGCAACTCTCAAATTTGCGAGTTGGAGTGTTGAGTCCTTGTGCTCCTCCTTTGTGAATCCCTGAGACACGATAAGTCAACAACTGGGTTGACTCCTTCCCAGGTGACGTGTGTCCTCCACCTGTCACCCGCTTCCACTTTTCTCTGCACTCTATGTTTGCGCCACCTGTCAACCACATGGCCCCACCTATCGGTTGTTCTACGTATTCATATGAGCCCTCGACACTCCACACTTCGTGACTTCTGCAGTCGAACAGAAGATCTTTCAACCCCCGAACCTCCGATACGCGATACCCCATGAAGGTTCTGATCCAATAGTTCTCCCGTGGCTTGGATCCAATGGTCTGGATCTCCTTTCCCTGCTCCTCGCAACTCATAACTTCATGAAAAAATAAGAATTTAGTCTGTTCTCCAAACTCACGAACCTTGAGTTCACAAAATGATCCAACGACGTGGGTTGAAATGAGATCAATGGCTCATATTTACCCTCGCTTCCTGGGTGATGGATTTCACCAGTCTCTAACCACCTTGCCACTCTGCAATATCCAATGACTCTCGCAACTTCACACTTCCTTCATGAAGGCTTCTCACCATCCATACAACTCCACTAGATCCTACGGTCCTCGCGATTTCATGAGCTCTCCACGGAGAATTCTGACCGCCCGATTCACGCTTCAATGACCTCTGCCCAATGACTAAGTGTTCTCCCTCCTGAACTTAAATTCTATATGACGGTTTCGATCTCCGTATCCCTTTGAACACTTCAAAGGCATTATCTCTCTTGAGCTTTCACTTGCAAACTCAAGCCTTCCAAAAGGTTCTTTCTCGCACTCCTTATGGAAAAATTTCAAATAACCTCTGGTTATTTGAATCTTCGACCCTGTCCACTCTTTGCAATAGTAGTCCTTCAACCTTCACCTTTGTTGATAAATTCTAATGCCTCAACCAGCCTGCACACACCTTGCACGGCTTTGTGCTTCACCTACACTTCTAAGGGTATGAGAACAACGATATCTCTCCTGAGCTTTCTGAGATAAAACCCAGACCCTTGTCAACGCACACCTTGTGAACGTTCACTGCACTCCTTGTAGAAACTCTCAGGAAGAGAAACAATTGAAACTCATTCTTCTCCTCTCTCAGACTTCATACATTCAACATGAAATCATACACACAACCCAGCATTGAAACAAATGCATAATAGAGAAACAAATCAAATGTAAACATACCATTCAACAAATGTAAACAGTAAGCATCATAACACCATAAAAGTTGAGTCAAAGCTTCATATATTAACTCAAGTGCTCCTATACATGGGTTCTTCTCTATAGCTCTCTGCTACAGCTCTACAGCTTATGAATTCTGAATGATCATAAAAAATTACCATGATACAAGGGTGAGGGTGTCTATATCTGTTTTCCCTCCTACACTTCTAAAACTGTCTAATCTAACATTCATATCTACCTACTTTACATTACCATAATTAAATGCCTATTACATTTGGCAGATGAGAGTAGTTTCTCCATATCTGTTCATATCTCTAAGAGATAAATGTAAGTATGCTCCTCCTAGCTATTACATTAATGCTTTAGTTTTCAAAATTCAAAACGTTTTCATAAAAACGTGCCCCTTTTTTCATCTGCAAGTCCAGCTGCTCCTTTGGCTAGGCACGCGCTTTGGCTTTGTACGATGCTCCTGCATCATACTCCCTCGCTTGAAATTTTTCATGAACTCCTATTCATGAGCTCTTGCATGGTCTGTCCATGCCTATGAATTGCTGCTTCATCCTCCCAACTGGAATCTTCCATTGGATGTCCCTTCCACTTGACCAAGTATTCAAAATACTCCTTTCTCCTGGTCTTTATGCTAATCCTCTTGTCAATTATGCCTTCCATCTGTGGATTTTCAGCTACAGGCATTTGTTTTGTCCATTGAACCACTTTTTGTTCCTTCTCTGCTCCTGCTTATTCATATCTGTAAGGGTACAAATCCGTAACATTGAATATCGGTGAGATTCCGACCCCATCAGGTAATTCAATCTCATATGCATTTGTCCCAAATTTCCTTATGACCTTGTGCAGTCCAATCCTTTTCATCTTTTGCTTATTATACATTCCCCTTGGGGACCTATCCTTGCTCAGATGTGCAAGAATCAGATCACCAACTTCAAATTGAAGTTCTCGCATGTGTTGATCTGCTCTCCACTTGTATTCTTGACTTGAACTCTACAATCTCTCCTTAATTCAGCTGTGAAGCTCCTTCATTCCTTCTGAAAATTCCTCTGCACTATCACTCCTGAATACAGCTTGTTCTGAATCTTTCAATTCAGAAATTCCCCTTGGCTGCATTCCATATACAACTTGGAATGGATTCTACCCTGTGCTTCTATTGAGTGAATCATTGTAAGCAAATTCTTCCTGTGGAAGAATGTGATCCCATTGACTGTGGTGTTCAGTCACTAATCTCCTCAACAAATCTCCCAAGCTCCTATTTACGACCTGTTTCTGTCCATCTGTTTGAGGATGATACGCTGATCTAAAATACAAAATTGTCCCTAAATTCTTCCATAAGGTCCTCCAGAAATGTCCTATGAACTTGGTATCTCAGTCAGACATGATACTGTTTGGAAAACCGTGAAGTCTGACGACCTCCTTGAAAAACAGGTTCGCAATATGAGTTGCGTCGCTGGTTTTCTGGCATGGTATGAAATGTGCCATCTTTGAAAATCTGTCGACTACCACAAAGATAGAATCACATCCTCTTTGTGTCCTTGGCAGTCCCAATATAAAATCCATGCTCACTGCGTCCCACGACCTTTCAGGTATGGGTAATGGTTAGTATAACCCCGTGTTCTTCCTTTTTCCTTTCGTGTGCTGACAAATTCTGCACCTGTCCACAAATTTCTTGACATTTGTCCTCATCCCTAGCCAATAATATGAGCTATTCAACTTTGAGAACGTTTTATCATGACCGAAATGTCCGACCAATCCTCCACTATGTTTTTCCTTCAACAAATTCTCCCTCATGGAGCATTTCAGAATACATAGCTGATTTCCCTTGAACAATAATCCATCCTGGATCATGTATTCAGTCCATTGGCTTCTGTCCCTGAGAATTGGATTCTGAGATGCCTCATATGCCTCCTTGAAATATGGATCATCCCTATACATTTCCTTAAGGTTATCAAAACCCAAAGTCTTGACTCTAAATTCCTACATAAGCAAACATTTTCTGCTCAAAGCATCAACAACTTTGTTAGCAGTTCTAGAAATATGCTTAATCACAAAGTAAAATTCTGCGTGTATTCAACCCATTTAGCATGTTTTTGGTTCAACTTCTCCTGTTGAGTCACAAATTGCAAAGCATGATTATCGTTGTACAAAACAAACTCCTTGGGAACCAAATAATGTCTCCATTTCTTCAGTTCTTGTATGACTGCGTAAAATTCTTTGTCATATGTGGAGTACTTGATCTTCGCTTCATTCAGTTTCTCACTGAAATATGCGATCATCCTATCATCTTGGCTCAAGACTACTACAATTGCAAATCCACTCACGTCACAGCTGACCTGGAATGTCTTGCTGAAATTCGGCAAAACCAGAATTGGTTGCTTAGTGATCTTCTTCTTCAGCAAATTGAAACTCTTCTCCGCTTCCTCCGTCCAGTGAAAATATTTATGTCTTTTCTTCACCGTATCCATCATCGGTGCGCTAATTCCACTAAATTTTCGGATGAATTTCCTGTAGAATCTAGTCAAACCATGGAAACTTCGAACTTCAAACACGCTCTTCGACGATGGCCAATTATTAATCATCTTTATCTTTTCCCGATCCATTTTTAATTCATTTGCAGAGATAAAAAAAGCCAAATAAATGCGTTATGTCCTCATAAATGATGATTTATTCATATTGATCAGCAATTTCTCCTACTATAATCTCCTCATTACTACAACTAAATGCTTTAAGTGTTCTGCTTCTGTCTTGCTGAAAATTAATATATCATCAAGATATACAATGACAAATTTCCCAATGAAATCCTTCAGGACTTCGTTCATCAAACTCATGAAAGTACTGGGTGCATTCATTAAGACAAATGGCATGAAAATCCATTCATACAACCCTTCATTTGTCTTGAATGTTGTCTTCCATTCATCACCTTCTCTCATTCGAATTTGATGATACCCGCTTTTCAAATCAATCTTTGAAAAAAACATTGCTCCACTCAAGCAATCCATCAAGTCATCCATCCTTGGCAATGAAAATCTGTATTTGATGGTAATCTTATTGATTTCCCTTGAGTCTATACACATTCTCCAACCTCCATCTTTCTTTGGGCTAAGCACTGTCGGAACAACGCATGGACTCAAGCTTTCTCAAATCAATCCTTTGTCCATTAAGTCTTGGACCTGTCTCTTAACTTCTTCATTTTCCTGCGTCGTCAACTAATATACTTCTTTGTTCAGTAAACTGGCTCTAGGTATAATATCGATATGATGGCTTATACTCCTGATAGGTGGCAACGAACAAGGTATTTCGTCTACTACTATATCAACAAACTTTCCCAGCAACTCCTGGATTTCTTCTGGTAAATCATCTATCCTTGTACTGGTCAAAAAAAATTTGGGCTTTCTGACCACAATAAATTGTGTGTCCTCCTTCTTCTTAACCTCATTAAGAAGTTCCTTCCCACTCATGAGAAGTACAGTGTTTTTCATTTATGTTTTCACCTCTTTATCCTTAATTGGCAGCAACATGTGAGTCCTACCATTTTTTTCCAGGGTGTACGTGTTCTTTCTCCCATCATGAACCACGTTTCTGTCATATTGCCATGGTCTACCCAGCAATAGATGACAAACATCCATGGGAATGGAATCACATAATATTTCATATTTATATCCTCCTATTTTAAATTCAACTAAACACTGTTTAGTGACATTTACCTAATGTCCTTTCTGTAACCATGAAACTTTGTATGGGCTTGGGTGTGCAACAGTCTCTAGCTGCAGCGTTTCTACCATCTCTGTAGATACGAGATTGTTTGTGCTACCTCTATCCATTATGACCTTGCATATTCTATCCTTAGTTTTGCAAGCAGTCCTAAACAGACTGTTCCTTTGGGATGGGTTCTCTAGTTCCTTCTATGGTTTCAAGAGAACTTTCCTCATCATCAAAGATCTTCCACCCTCAGCATCTTCTACCTCAACATTTCATCATGGAGCTTTGGCAATGTGAGTTTCACCACCATCTTTCTTCTTATCTGGACAATCATAGGATTTATGTCCGATTTTTCCACAGATAAAGCATTTCACTTCACCTCCTCTACCTCTTCCTCTTCCTCTGGCTCAAGGAAAAGTATTTCTTTCAGGATACTACCTTCCCTGTGAGCTTCCTCCCCTCTCAAGTTGAGTTTGAGGTTTCTTCCCCTCTTCTTTAGGTTTATGAGTTTTGTCTTGGGCAATTGATTTGCCTCTGTCTTGACTTCTACCTCGGCCTCTCTGTCCTTGCTTCCGGCTCAGCTTCTCTTCATCTTTCAGAGCTATCTGATAAGCATCTTCCACATTTTGAATGGTCAACATGCTCATCTCATCTTGAATGTCATATCGCATACCATTCATGTATCTAGCAACTTTTTCATCATCGCTTTCCCGATGACCTGCTCTAATGTTTATCTTGTAGAATTCTTCAGTGTATTCCTTCACTGACATCAGCTTCTATCTCAAATTCTGCATCCTTCAAAACAGAGTGATTTGATAATCCCTGGGTATAAATTTGGCTTTCATCTTTGCAACCATTCTATCCCAGATTTTGATTTTATGCTTGCCCTTGCAGCGTCTGTCAGCCTGCAGTTCATCCCAACACAATGCTACATGCCCTTTATGTCTGGTAACAACATGTTTGACCTTCTTATCTTCCTCGACATCCACATAGTTGAAGTATTTGTCTAGAGATCTAATCCAGTCTAGAAGCTCTTGAACATCTAAGTTTCCTTCGTACACTGGAATGTCCATTTTTTCTCTGGCACCTATCCTTGCAACAACCCTGAATAGGTGTTCTTCTGTAGCATCTTCGACTGCAACTTCTTCGTTTCTGCCTTCATTTTCACTTTCAGCCTCACTGATGTCCCCAACATCGACTGTATGCCTATGTGTTGTCTACATAGCATCAGGCCTGGCACGTAATTTACGCATCTCTCTTTCCCTTGCTGGATCATGTATTTGTCTGTCTCTGCTCCTCAACATTTCTCTTTCCTCTACTGGATCAGGTATTTTCCTATCTCTTCTTCTTGACGGCATGGATGTAAAATTTTCTCTCTTCTCTCTGCTATAGAAGGCAAAGAATTTTCTCTAGGCTCTGATACCACAACTGATGTAGACCCCCGACCTCGGGCCGAGATCCACACGGGATTGATCTTCTTCGAATCTGTAGAACTGAAATAGTTCTTTCGGGCCCTTACTGGAACCCCATGAATCCGATCCATAGGTCTTTTACAAAAACCCACCCTATGCAACTTAACACCAGGCGCGAGCCTTACATCTCCATATGACCACAACTGGCCTCAATGCAAATGCCTTTTTCAATTCGCGAGCTCATGAGTCAAAGCTTTATATATTAACTCAAGTGCTCCTGTACATGGGTTCTTCTTTACAACTCTCTACTACAACTCTACAGCTTATGAATTCTGAATGATCATAAAAAATTACCATGATACAAGGGTGAGGGTGTCTATATTTTTTTTCCCTCCTACGCTTCTAAAACTATCTAATCTAACATTCATATCTACCTACTTTACATTAACAGACTTAAATGCCTATTACATCTGGAAGATGAGAGTAATTTCTCCATATCTGTTCATATCTCTAAGACATAAATGTAAGTACGCTCCTCCTGGCTATTACATTAATGCTTTAGTTTTCAAAATTCAAAACGTTTTCATAAAAATGTGCCCCTTTTTGCATCTGCACGTCCAGCTGCTCCTTTGGCTAGGCGTGTTCTTTGGATTTGTACGATGCTCTTGCATCAAAGGACCAGAAACAATGACTAGAAACATAGGATCAGGGTGTGCCCACATCTTTTGATAGAAGATGTGGCATGGGTGGAACTTCTTGACCGCCTCCACACAATCCTTGATTAACGAGGGCCAGAAGTAACCTGTATGTAGAATATTTTAGGTTGTTGCCAACCCAGAAAAATGACCGCCACATGTGTTGGTTGTGGAGCCTGATTATCTTCCTGACTCAAAGGTCTTGTGTTTTTCAGCCATGTTTATACCCCATGAAGACTTTACACCCCAGAAGTATGTACACTCTTCCACGTGGGGGAGTGCAGAGGGGGGGTAGAAATTATGTAAATCTGGACTGTTCATTATAAGGTCGCAGATCTAACGATAGAAATTATGTTAGGGTTTTTTTCCCTAGAAGGAAACCCTGTGTTATGAGGGAAATGTATTGCAGATATTCATTATGGTGAGTACTGTATTCTGAGAGATGAGACTGTGAGAGAAATAAGAGGAAGTTACAACGGGTTTTGCTGTAGGTTGTATCCCTTCATTTGCTGGATAATAATAAAGGAAGGACCTGGCAATTTCTCTGGTGGACGTAGCCCACACTGGGTGAACCACGTAAATTTGTGTCTCTCTTGTATTGTGTATCCTCTGTGATTTGTTTCTGCATTTGTTTTATTTTGTTGCTCCGCGGTCCTGTTTTTCTAACAACTGGTATCAGAGCGAAAGGTAACTCGTAGGAAAAGAGGGTTCTTGGTTCAAGTGGGAGCAATGTCAGAAGATGGAAAGTTTAGGGTCGAGGAATTTAACGGCCAAAACTACCAGTTATGGAAGATGTAGATGGAAGATTATTTATATCAGAAGGATCTATTCCTACCATTGGACGGAGTAGCAAAGAAGCCGATGGCCATAAAGGACGAAGAATGGGAGATTATTGACAGAAAGTCTCTAGGAACGATATGGCTAAGCTTGGTAGTGTCAGTGGCTTTCAATATTTCGAAAGAAAAGACAACGAAGGATCTTATGGACACGTTGGCTAAATTGTATGAAAATTCTCGGCATCCAATAAGTTATTTCTAATGAAGAGATTATTTAATATGAAGATGTCAGAAGGTGGGTCTGTTGCAGATCTTTTAAATGAATTTAATACGGTTACTAATCAACTAAGTTCCGTAAAAGTGGACTTTGATGATGAGGTTAGGGCTCTTCTAATCTTGTTCTCATTGCCAGAAAGTTGGAATGGCTTGGCCATGGTTGTAAGTAACTCTGTCTCTGGTTCAAATAATTTAAAATTTGATGATGTTGTTGGTGTTATCCTTAGTGAGGAAATGCGACGGAAAAACACAGGTGAGACATCAGGTAATGCATTGAACATGGAGAACAGGGGAAGACAAAAGGATAGAGGAAAGGGCTCAGGGAACCGTGGGA
>ML786296.1:209292-235983 GCA_009831015.1 Picea engelmannii | reverse complement strand
ATTTAAGGAAAAATCTAATTTCAATAGGGCAGTTGGCAAGTGAAGGTTGTATATCCATATTTACAGATAAGACGTGGAAGGTCATCAAAGGATCATTGGTGATAGAAAAAGGAGAGAAGGTAGGTACATTGTATTTATGTACTCGTAATACTGACTCTTCTATATCTTTAGCTTTTACAGGAGTGGATACAACACTATGGCATCATAGGCTGGGACACATCAGTGAGAAGGGTATGTAGATACTTCAAAAAATAAATTTGCTACCAGATCTTAAACAAATTGATTTGGACTTCTGTGAGCATTGTGTTTATGGAAAACAAAAGAGAGCCAGATTTCTCAGAGTCGGAAAAGAAAAGAAGAATGAAAGGTTAGAGCTTGTGCATACAGATGTATGGGGACTAGCTCAGGTATCATCTCTTAGTGGCTCTCATTATTATGTTACTTTTATTGATGATGCAACTAGAAAAACTTGGGTTTCTTGCATTCGACAAAAAATTGATGTTTTTGATACTTTTAAGAAATGGAAAGATTTAGCTGAGAATGAGATAGGAAAAAGTTTGAAATGTCTTAGATTAGATAATGAAGGTGAATATTGCAGCAAGGAGTTTGATGATTATTGTTCATACCATGGGATTCGTAGAGAGAAGACAGTTCCAAGAATACCACAAGAAAATGGTGTGTCAGAAAGGATGAACAGGACAATCATGGAGCGTGCAAGGAGTATGAGATTGCATGCTGGTTTGCCCTTACAGTTCTGGGCAAATGTTGTAGATACTGTTGTTTACTTAATAAACATAGGACCTTCAAGCTCTTTGGATGGTATAATTCCATAGGAGGAATGGACAGGAAAAAAGGTAAACTGTTGTTTTTTGAAAACTTTCGGTTGTGAAGCATTTGGCCATATTGATAAAGAAAATAGAATAAAGCTTGAGTATAAATCCAAGAAGTGTACCTTTATTGGATACGGTGTTAATGATTTTGGTTATCGCTTATGGGATTATGAAAATAACAAAATCATTAGCAGTAGAGATGTCATATTCAATGAGAAGGTCATGTACAAAGATCAGTTGCAGGGAAAGAAATAGGAAGAAGAAAAACAAGAATACACGGTGCTTGATGAGATAACTAAAAAAGAAATTCCAAAGGAACCTGAAAATCAAAATGTACAACAATAGGAGTAGTAGGTACCTCAAACACCTGCAAGTGTTGTTAGAAGATCTACCATGTTAAGTATACCCCCTGAACGATACTCTCCTTCATTTTATAATTTATTGTTGACTGATTCTGGTGAACCAGAATGTTATGAAGAGGCAATGCCGGTAGACACCAAAAAGAAATGGGAGCAAGGCATGAAAGAGGAAATGGATTCCTTGGAAAATAACCAGACTTGTGACTTGGTTCAGTTGCCTACGGGAAAAAGAGCATTGTAGAATAAATGGGTTTACAAGTTGAAGGAAGAAGATGGAGGAGAAAAGTGGTAGAAGGCTAGACTTGTTGTAAAGGGGTTTGCACAAAAGAAAGGTATATATTTTGATGAAATATTTTCTCCTGTTGTTAAAATGACTTCAATTAGGACTATTTTAAGTCCTGTGGTAGTAGAAGATTTGTATCTTGAACAATTAGATGTAAAAACATCTTTTCTCCATGGGGATTTGGAGGAAAAGATTTATATGCAGCAGCCACATGGGTATGAGGTCAGAGGAAAGGAAAATTTGGTATGCAGGTTGAAGAAGAGCTTGTATGGCCTAAAACAAGCTCCAATGCAGTGGTATTTGAAGTTTGACAGGTTTATGATAGAACAGGGTTATAATAGATGTCATTCTGATCACTATGTTTATTTTAAAAGGCTAGAAAATGGAAGGTATATTATCTTTCTATTGTATGTAGATGACATGCTTGTTGCAGGGTCTAATATGCAGGATATAAATATGCTCAAGAAGAAATTAGCCAATTCATTTGCGATGAAGGATTTGGGTGCTGCAAAGAAAATCCTTGGCATGAGAATAAAAAGAGACATGAAAAATAAAAAATTGACATTGTCTCAGGGTGAATACATAGAGAAGGTGTTGGAGAGGTTTAGAATGCAGAATGCAAAACTAGTTAATATACCTTTTTCTAGCCATTTCAAATTAACTAAGGAAATGTGTCCCAAGACACAGGAGGAGATATAATACATGTCCAAGGTCCCTTATTCATCAACAGTTGGCAGCTTGATGTATGCAATGGTTTTCACACGGCCAGATATTGCACATGCATTGGGAGTTGTGAGTAGGTATATGAACAATCAAGGTAAAGAACATTGGGAGGCAGTAAAGTGGATTCTCAGGTATTTGAGAGGTACTACTACTCATGTAATATGTTTTGGAGGTTCAGACACTTTTCTACAGGGATATGTTGATTCAGATATGGAAGGTGATAAAGACAGCAGGAGGAGCACTATAGGGTATGTTTTTACTATAGGTGGAACAACAGTAAGTTGGATTTCAAAACTGCAAAAGGTTGTTTCACTTTCAACAATAGAGGCAGAGTATGTTGCTACTACAGAGGCTAGTAAAGAGATGATTTGGTTACAAAGGTTTATTGAGGAATTGGGAAAGAAGCAGGAGAATAGCAAGTTGTACTGTGACAATGAGAGTGCAATTCATCTTGCAAAGAAATCAGCCTTCCATTCAAAGACTAAGCATATACAGTTGAGGTACCACTTCATACGATCTTCCTTGGAAGATGGACATTTGAAGTTGGAAAAGATACACACTAGCCAGAATCCTGCAGATATGTTAACAAAGGGAGTAACTAGAGAGAAACTGAGTTCCTGCTCAGTTTCAGTTGGTCTTTAAGAATGAAGATGAAGATGAGAAATTTTCCAGGTCCAAGAAGGTTCAGAGTCCAACATATACAACAATGGTGGAGTTGTTGAGATCAGTCTCCAAGTGGGACATCGTTCGTTGTGGAGCCTGATTATCTTCCTGACTCAGAGGTCTTGTATTTTTCAGCCATGTTTATACCCCATGAAGTCTTTACACCCCAGAAGTATGTACACTCTTCCACGCGGGGGAGTGCAAAGAGGGGGTACCCCCTTTGCGGGGTCCGGGGGGTTCAGGGGTGGAAAAATTGCCTTGTAATAGTATATTGTAATTTCATTGTAAATCTGGACCGTTCATTATAAGGTCGCAGATCTAACGGTAGAAATTATGTTAGCGATTTTTGACCTAGAAGGCAACCCTCTGTTATGAGGGAAATGTATTGTGGCTATGCATTATGGTAAGTATTATATTCTGAGAGAGGATACTGTGAGAGAAAGAAGAGGAAGTTACAACGGGTTTTGCTATAGGTTGTATCCCTTCATTTGTTGGATAATAATAAAGGAAGGACTTGACAATTTCTCTGGTGGACGTAGCCCACATTGGGTGAACCACGTAAATCTGTGTCTCTCTTGTATTGTGTATCTTTTGTGTTTTGTTTCTACATTTGTTTTATTTTATTGCTCCGTGGTCCTGTTTTTCTAACAACATGCTCCAGTGTGGCAGTCGTTGAAAGTGAGCTCTGCTTCTTTGTGTGTGAGACATAGTTTAAGAATGAAATCTACACCTCGACAATACAAAGTGTCATCGAGTATAAGATACTTTCATGATTGGTGTCGATTTCATTGACACTCATCGTGAGAAGCAGAAGTGGGGCACTTAAAAGTCTAAAGATACAAAAGTATATATCCATACTAGGGGTATGAAGATGCAATTAGAAAAATATCTACATTGATAGGTGACTCTTTGGGCATAATATCACTAGACTTGACCGACAGTTCTGAAATTAGTTTGGCAAAGACCAATGACTTTTTAGATTTCGTAGAAACAAAATTGAAGTCAAACTCCTGTAGGATAACTATCCATCTATTGATATTTCCGCCAATGACCCTTTGTGTTAACACATATTGGAAAGGGTTGATGAAGACAATGATGGTGGTTTTGTGAAGAAATATATAGTGATGGAACCATTGGACAGCGTGGACAGCTTCCAAAGAAAATTTCTCAACATGAGAGTAGTTGATTTTCGGTCCAACCAGGCCTTGGCTAAGATAATAGATAACATGCTCTTTGAGTAGGTCATCCTCCTGAACCAATATCATGCCAATGGTCAACTCCACAACAGCCAAATACAACAAGAAATCTTTGTTATAATCAAGAGGCTGGAGCTGAGGGGTGGACATTAGGGCACATTTCAATGCTTCAAAAGAGCATTGAGAAGCTTCATCCCAATAGAATGGGACCCCTTCTTTCAAAAGATGCATGAACCCTTTAGTGATCTCAGCATAATTAGTGACAAAATGCCGAATAAAATTTTATTTCCCCTGCAAGCTTTGAATCTGAGGTATTTTCATGGGGGAGGCAATTGAACTATCACCTCAACCTTGAGAGGATTGACCATGATCCCTGATGTCGACATGATAAAACCTAAAATATGACCCAAAATCACATATAAATTGCACTTGTTAGGATTCAAGCAGATATGATAGTAGCGACATCGCTCAAATATTAGTCGTAGGTGGGAAGGATGATCAGATCTCTTGCAAGAACGTGATTCTAGATCATCAAGGTACACCTCGAATATGTGTTTGAGGTCATGAAAAGCGAACGACATGGCCCGCTGAAAGGTAGCTCCAACATTCTTCAATAAAAAAGGCATATTTCGATAGGATAAGGTACCCCAAGGACAAATAAAAGTTGTTTTATGTTATTCCTCGGGTTTGATTTGAATATGATTATATCCCAAAAAATAGTCCATGAAATAAAAGAGTTCGCAACCCGCACATTCATCGAAAATCTGATCGACAAACAAGGTTGGAAAATTATATTTCGAGCAAGCCTTGTTCAAATCATGGAAATCCATACAAACACAAATCTTTCCTTATTTCTTGTTGATAGGAACCGGGTTTGACACCCATTTTGTCAATTGTACGAGGTAGATAAAACCAGCTTTGAGCAGTTTCTCTACTTCTTCCTTAATTGTTGTTTCTTTTCGAGGATTGACCAAACAAATCTTTTGTCACACCGGTTTGGCATCAAGATAATTTTTTATTTCATGCTCGAAAATTCATGGGTCGATGCCTGGAATCACCTCATAAGACTAGGAAAAAATGCCGCAAAACTCCTTGAATAACTCAGTGTAAGTTTAAATATCTTTGGGGGAGCAATCCGCTTTGACGAAAAACATTCTCCACGACGCCAGGGGTTCCAGAGATATCGATTGGAATCATTGTAGCAATGCTTGCCATGTTACCCTTGGCGTAAAATTCATGCATAACCAGAGGATTGATAGGACAAGGGCTATCTCCATTAATGGTCAAAATAAACTCTTTCGCCTCTATTCTCCTAAGCTCAGGAAGAAAGTAAGATATATGATGCAAATCATCCCAAGGTCTATCAGGATCAATCATTGCCTCAAGAATCACCTCATCAAAGGGCAAGATCAAGTCTAAAGGATCTTGAGAGGAAAGACAATATTGAGCCCAAATAGGCTCGAGAATTGCATCTAAATCCTGTGAGGGAGCCGGATCGGGGTTGGCCAAGGATTGTTGGACAATGTTGTATGCAACCTCAGTTGCAGATAAGGGCATGGCCATGGAAAGGTGCCCTATCCCTTCCATCGAGGTCGATGGGGAAGGTAAAGTCCATGGGTCGTGAAAGTAGCTCATTTTAAAAGATGGAACTTGAAATATTGTAGCCCTCGACTAGTCGAGAACAACCAATATAAACTTTACATCATTGGAAGGTGGCAGGTAATCAAAAGTTCCCATCAACGATGGAAACAAACGGGCACCTAAGTTGACAGTGGCAAGTTGCGGGTTATCAATCATTGAGACCGTCGAAACACCCGATGAAGGGTTAGGATGAGAGAAGGACAATAGTTCAATGGTCACAATTCGGCCCTCATGCGAAAAGAACAAGACCCAAAAAAAAATGGCAACCATTGCATGCATCGCATAAGTCTAACTTTGTCCTAACAAAAAATTGCAATCGAGAGGTGCATCGACTACTTCAACTTTGACACACACAATTTTACCCCCTACCTGCATGGGGAAGGAAGGAATTATTCTGTGTGGTCTAAACGATCGACCATCAAAATCCGTAAGAAACATAGGTGACAGAGACAACTCAAGCTAGCCAATGGCCTTCCAACTTGCCAATGACATCACGCAAGTCGAGTCACCCTCATCAACTATTGTACGAAAAATGTTTTGTGTCAACGATTTCGTGTTGTATGCCACTACTATCTGAAAGGATATGTGGTGAGGAAGATGAGGTTTTAGTTCGATTGGATAGAAAATGATCGCTCCTAGGCTACTAGTCTCTAATGCTCTCAAGGCGGAAAACAATTTTTTTTTTTTTTGTGAGGGGAAACTCTGGAGGACCTCCAGAGAAGACATCGCACAAGGGGTCTATGCCAGATCCTCCACAATGGAGTAGTTCTGAGAAGCCCTCACATTTGGATTATGGGAAGTCTTCTTAAACGCACCCTTAGGGATGCAAGTCATTGTTTCTCCCACTGCCTTCTCAATTTCTAGAGGAGTCAATGGGTTAGTGTCCTCCTTGCCATTCTCGACAGATTTTGGTGTTCCGTAGTCACGAGTCTTGGTCGATAATTGAGCATCTTCGTTCATCATGTAAATTTTGATGGTTGGGTTGTTAGTAGTAGGCACAGGGGGTCCCTGACTTCCCCTTGTCATGATTTTGGATGCGAAAGCCTGAGCCATATTTTACCCTTGTGGAAAAGGGTTCATCAACATAGTAGGTTGTTGTTGTGCTAGTAGATTTTGGGCTTCTACAAGCTGAGGGAATAGGTGATTTGAGTGGTATTTCGTGTAGAGATTACATGGATACTTCAAATTTTCTTCTCAGTTTTTCCTCCGCTAGCATTGTTGACAGCCTTTTTATCCCCTTTACCCTTTTTATTTCTCTGTTTCTTCTTTCCCTCGGTCTATTGGTTATCCTTGGGATTCGTCGACTACACACTATGTACATTCGATGTCTGGTTAGCGGGGACAACTGAACTAGGAGTGTGGCTAGCCACAGTCTGTTGTATCGATAATTGTTGCAATTGATTTGACAACAGATCTATGGACTTTCTTTGTGTTGTGCCCAAAATTCCATCAGAATGGGGCCCAAAATTTTGTTTCACCTTATCGAGAGTAGATCATGGCGCATCTGGTAAGATCTTATAGAGCATGCCAAACTAAGAGTAGATTAGTTCTAGCTGTTGGGCTCTCATAATAGCCTCCTCTTCTGAAAAAACACCGAATGTTGCTAATTCTTTCGATACACAGAGAACCAAAGTCTTCAAGACCCACTCAAGAAAGAAAGCAGGAGGGACCTTAACCTTAATCAAGATCTTTCTTCTTCGTCATTCTTAGATGTGATCAGAGATGTGGTCACCCTTCATTTTCTTGAGGTTGGCCAACAGTTCAGTGTCGGCATCGTATCTCATAGGTAACTAGAAATGGTTCAAGAAAACCATCGCCAAGTCATTAAAGTAAGAGTACCTTGAGCCTTCGAGCTGGATATACCACTTTTCAACACCCCCTTTAAGAGTGCATTGAAAAAGGTGAAACTAAATCGATTCGTGTTTTAATGAGTTTGACAAGCACCATAAGTGAAAGTTAGTCACATGATCACCTGGATCTTTGCTAGGATTTCCCTCAAATTTCAGAATATCCGAAGGCCACTTAGTCAGCATGGGGGGCCAACATGGATCGTGACAGATCAGTTCATTCAGTAATCTTGACAAGTCTAGAAAATGAAAGGTTTCCAGAAAGGGTAGTTTCGGTTGTTGATTATTTATAGGAAAAGAGGCCCCTGTATTTTGGCTAGCACCAGGTTTCCAGGAAAAGTTGGATTGTTGGCCAGGGTTTTGGTAGAAACTGTGGCCTTGACCAGCAAAAGGAAATTGCGTCTGATGAGGAATCATTGGTTGAATATCAAATTGGACGACATAGCTTGCATAAGGATTTCTCCCTGTGTTGTGTTCCAATGACCTTTGTAGGGGATGCCCCCAGTCGATCTACCTAGCATAGGTACAAAACCTTTCTCGGGGGTCCATTGAGTATGGACGGGGTTACCCCCGACCGACATTCCTTCCGAGGGAAACGAGCCCTGCCAAGGATTCCAAAGACCCTATGTGGAGTGTACTCCAGTCATCTCTCCCTGTGAAGGAATGGTACCTTGCACCAAGTTTTGTTGACCAAATATGGGGTTTCCCCTATTCTAAAAAGCAATCGAAGAAAAAGTGTTGTTCCCAAACACACCAAACAATGAGAACGACATATATCCCACCAACGTTTTATAATATGAAGGTCCTAAAATACCTCCACAAAACAAGCTATAATTGGCATTAGGCCCGATAGGTTGTTGAAAAGCATTCCCGAGTGAAGGGGACGGAGGAGGTATATGACCCCCACTGTAAGGAATAACATTAAAATGGGTAGTAGTTCCCTGTGGTTGACCCTTGCAAGGGAGCGTTAGAACTACCCGCTCTCAGACCCATAGTTTGTAAAGTAGAGTAAGTAAGAACCGAATTCATATGAAAGTCAGGCATCCCATATGAGAAGGGAGTGCTCGTGGTGTTCTGAGTAAAGAGAATAGCGGTCGAAGTCGTTAAAGGTATCGGACCATTGCCCGAAGTCATGGGAGTCGGGACAACTGAGATCCTAAATTGTGAAGGTGGGGGAGGAGGTACGATGCTCCATCTAGTATTAGTCGTAAAGGGAGTACGGGGAGTCCCGAATGAAGTAGCAACATTCGCTTCCATTGTTTCTCATTGAACTAATTGGAACTCAGAAGATGTCACCTCAAGAGGGAAAATCTGAATTAAAATCGGCACCAACAAGTCGGTAATCGAAGCATTTGTTGGCCTGAAACCTTTTTTCTCAAGGTCATAAATGATGGATTCCTCTGGTGCCGTAAAGTATCCTCTTAGAGCAGGATCAAGCATAGTTTTCTACAGCCTGGTCACTTCAAATGATCCTTCTTGATCAAGTCTTCGCATCAACAATGGTAGAGGTGGATCTAAAGTAACCGATGACAGACCCTGAAGCCTTCGTGACCAGTGGAGCTATTGATTTTCCACTTTTTGAAATGATCAAATGACATAGTAAGTCTTGACTAGTGTGGAACACAAAGAACACGCTAAAATGTTTCCTAAAGATACATCAAGCAGTTGACTAACTAGTGGGAAGGATGGTTACGCCAATTGACACTAGAGAAACTAACTAGTGTAAGTGCAACTCAAATATGGATGCACCCTTCAGGTATACTCTACAAAGCACAATCCGACGTCCACCCTAGGTACCACGGTATACTCCCTCAGTCACCTTGTAAGTCCATAAAATATGGGAAACTAGGTTTCCATCTTGCAGACAGTCACCAGGTGGGTACAGTCAACAGTTGGGAAGATCGTAATAAGAAGGATAACAAGTCTGAAGCTCTTCAAGGGTGTCAAAAGAGATTGGTCTGGAAGACAACTGAGGATATCGAATGGATTCAAGGTCCATGAATATCCATTGGAAAATTAGATCGATATTGTTCCCAAGAAAGACCCTCAAAATACAATCCCCACTACGTTTAGTCTGGCTTTGGAGGGGTTATCTTCTCTTCCTTTCCTCATGCAAACTTGTGTTTATCCCCTGTCTTAGAAGGGTTTTCCGGCTAAATCTTGAAACATTGGACCTAATACACTCCCTATCTCAGACTCCAATGTTTTTTTTAAAATGGCTCTGAAGAGTTTCCTCTTCACACCTAATTCAAGGCCCTAAAACCCTACACTAGTCGGTGAACCCTACAAACAGAAAATCTAATATATTTTAAGTTAAGCGTTAATTTTAAGGCTTGATTTACGCAAAGGATGTGGTCATACAACTGATGTTGTTATGAAGATATGAATAAGGAAGAGAAGTTTAAAGAATTTGAAAGAAAAAATATACTTCAAACTTAAAGAAAATCTTTTAAAACTCTTTGTAAAATTCATCTTTTCTAAACAATGTTTCAAGATCTTGTAATTAAAAGTTTCCTAAAAAGTTCTTTCGTTTGACTAAGAAAAACTACAATTATTTCAAGAAATCAAAAAGAAATTTGAAACGAAGACTCTTTTTCTTCTGCAAACAACAACCTTGACTACTTTACCAAACTAAATGGAAGAAAATAATTTTTATTTTATTTTTCGAACTGCTTTAACAAGAAAAATTGAAGTAAAACATTTTTTGTTTTTCAAAGAAAGAAACTGGAACAAAGAGAAAACTGAAACCAAGACTGTCAGAGACCCTAAGCCAACTACGTAAATGCAAAGATTCAAACAAGAAACCAAAAGGAGGATCCAAAACTTGATAGCTCACTCTAAACCTTTAGGGAAAATAAAAGAAAACTAAGGAACAAGTTAACCAAAACTTTAACCCAAGCTATGGCCAAAGACAGAGACTCTGTCAGGTTCAAGAAAGTGATCAGAAGCCTAAACTTATATCAGGAAAGAGACAGACTTCTCTTTGTTAAAAAAAACACTTTCAATACACAGAGACACAAACAATTGCATCAGCAGACTGCGTATGTATGTGGGTTGTCCACTGTGTAGAGCATGTATGTACGTGGGCTGACCCAAAATAGGGCACGTACACCTATGAGACTTTTCAAAAATAAAAATACTAGGTAGACTGACAGGGCAAGGAAAACTGGTAGGCACCTTGCAGGTGACCAGAGACCCTTAAAAGACTCAGTTAACTTGACTGAAACTCAAAAGGCAGTGGAGAATCCAATTAAAAACCCAAAAAACCTCCCTCTAAAACCCTAGAGAGATTTTCTAGTGAAGTCGCCAATTCTACTAGCGGGAAAAATACCCCCATAACTATACTAGTGTTCTAAGTATAGACAAAGAAATGACTCCCTAAAATTTAATCTAATTTCTTTGCTACCCCAAACATTCCAGAATACATGAACAAAAAGAAATGAAGTAGTAAGTCAGAAACTGTACCTTTAATCCAACGTTTGGTGATAACTTCCTGAAGCTTTGTAGCTCCCAAGGCTGCAAGTCTCTTCCCAAAGTTGACCTACATCCACAACTAGGAAAACACGGCTACAAACATTCTATTTATATTCATCAATTAGGGTTAGATATAAATTTTTATGTATAAATAAAAGATAAGACATAAAAACCATCATTTGGGACAGGGAAAAGATATTATTTTATTCAATACTTCAAATATTGGAAACTACAACCTTTGTAGGCTGACACTCCGTGAAACTGGTCTGGGCTCCTTTTAACAATGCTCCAAGTGCACCTTCCAAATTCCTTCTCTCACAATATCCTGATCACCTTAAGGGAAGGGAATGGATTGTATGGGAGAAAAGGGGCTAGAGAGGGAATGTTGAGGCAATAACTCACAAATGGCTGCAAATACTTGGGCAAGGAAGGAAAGGAAATTTGGGTAGAGTTTCACTGTTCTAATGCTTGATTGTGGAATGATACCCTAAGACCTCCTTTTATATGAAAAAAGGATAGTTATTTGGTTGGGGTACGGGCTACGACAGGTGAAATAGTTGGGAAACCTCCAATAGCCTATAAATTCCACTAAATTCCTTGCAACTTTTGGAGGCATAAGAGGGATGTTTAGTGTGCAGCTAGCATATGTACGCGGGTTTTCTAACATGCATAAAGCATATGTATGTGGTAAATAGTGCAGCAGGGCACGTACATGCTCTAAAAAAATGTTTTTTTAAATAGAGTTACTCAACAATGATTTGCAAAATTATGAAGTAGGAAGGCGAATGCCAATAATGAATGCATAGGGAATTTTAGGGCTATAAAAATGACTCTTCCCGTCACCTTTACACTTGTGATACCCTCCACTTTAGTTGATTTATAATGTTGTTGCTCCTCGGATGGACCATAATTCCTTCTCACTTCTTGTTGAACAACCTTTTGGATTTCATCTCCGACTTGTCTGGCGGCTCTCTACTCCCTCGTTGATTTTCTCTGACTTATGAGCCTATGTTGCACTGTCTTCCTCTCCACTCCAGCTAGATATGCCATGGCTTTGTGGGAAACCAAAACTAGGCCCATTCTGGTATCAGAACCAAGGGTGTATGCCCAATAGGCCCCCTCCTGTCATTCCTCAGTTGCCTAGCTCTTCGCCCTCCTCTTCCCAATCCTCCCTTGGTCAGAGTAGCCTTCCCCGACTTTCATCACCTTGGGATTTTTGTGTAGAATGGTTTGACCTCCACGGTATTTTCTGGGCTTCACCCCTTCCTCAATATAGGATTTGGCTTCTTCTTCGCAAATAGCCATGGTTCCTCCAGCACAGCCACTTGAGTGTTTCATCGCCTTGCCACCACCTTCTCCCCTCATCTTGGAACCCTCCATCCTTGCCTCTTTGGAGGAACTCCTAGATTCCTTGGAAGAGCCTCCTGGCCAACCTCATATATGCATGGATTGTGCTTCATTCTCATGGATTCTCCCCTCATGGGAGTTATTACATGACCTGGTTTTTTCCATTAGAAAGGATGTGGACAACCTACGCTTTTGGTTGGAGAAAATGGAAAATAAAGGGGAAAGAATTGAATCTATATTCACAACCTTGCTCGACTCCCTTCACGCTCTAGATATGGAAAACCGTGCTCCAAAAAATTTAGTGGCAATCCCTGCTCCAGGTATCCAGGTGGTGACAATGAGCGATGTGGAAAAGAGCGACCACCAACCCGCATGAGAGAATGCATGAGAACATGTGTCATCTCACATGCTTGGTTTTGTTAATTAATTTTGATTCTCAAAGATTACTCTTGGGCCGTATATAGCACCTTGCACAGTCTTTCCAGTTTGATTTTCTAGAGTTACTCTATTTTGGTCATCTAGTTTTCATGACAGGCTCGGCTGAATTGATTTCCCTATTGGGCGATTCAGTCCATATAGTTTAATTTTGTTGAGCTTATTTTGATAGACTGGCTGAATTGGTTTCCCCACAGGGAAATTCATCATAAACAGGACCTTGGCATGCCATATGATACTGTAATTTATGTTTTTGAAAGGTAATATATAGATTCTTACTCATATAATAAAAAAATGTTAATGTTTGCATGTTGTTTGGAGATGACATTGTTTTTGTAAAGAAGGAATTTTCATAGAGTTTAAAATTCTTTACGTGTTGATATATTCTATACTTCGGAGGCATCCCTGACATTATGTATAAAGTATCTTATATTTTCCTTATAAATCTATATGGCTCTTTGGTAAACTATAAGTACCTTTTTAATTTAAATCATCATGAGGTTGGATGTAAAATATGTTGTTTGAAGTCTACATAACTTGAAAATTATAGTATTGAATTATTGACACATTTTCTTTTTGGAATCATGAAGAGGTTGGAAGTAACATGTGATGAGTGTTGAATTGGAAATGCTAGGGGATCTATCTTTTTGATATTTTCATTGAAAGTGAAGAATCTCATAGAGGAATAGGGTGATACATATCTAGTCCTTGTACCTTATAGAATTTCTCAATAAATCATGAAACAATCTCTAAACAAGAAGCAAAAAAGACCATCGATTTCATAGAAGGATTTAAATATGAAATGATCTTCTAATTCCTAAGGAACACGTTTGATGATATTGACTCAAAGATCAAGTAGTATATGATAAACAAAAATTTATAAAGTAGATGCCAAATACATATGTCAAATATCCAAACCAACATACTTAGACTAAAAATAATAAGAGGTATAAAATATGTCACGAAAAAAGTGGTGCCTACAATATTTGGTGAAAATAGGGGTGCATTTTATTTGAAAGATGTATTGGGAGGGGTATTAACAATAAAATTTTGGGAGATAGAAATGAAATTAGGTGTATGGTTTCCTTCTAAAACTAGGGTTTTTCTTATGTGCAAAAGTTAATTTTAAATGAATTACTTTGTAAAGGGGGTAAGATTAGGGTTGTTGACCCCTAATCTTGTGTGTTACCCCTTAATTTGTGGATAATTCACCTTGGTGACATTTGTATAAATAATAGATCATAAGATCTCATTTTAACATAACTCTCCCTCATTGTGAGAAGTATTGGTATGAAATTTTCTCTATATTTGGCTCTATTAGTCTCTTGTGCACTTTTTTTATGCCTATCTTAATGAATGGTTAATGGAGGAGTGAAGTGCTAGCCTTGGATGATGTTTTTCTAGATTTTATGGTGGATTATCATGGCATCTTTCTTGATTTTGGTATGGTGTTATACTCTTATATTATCATTCTTTTCAAGTCAAGGATTGTTGTGCTAGGATCTAGGTGGGAAGTATAAGGGAATCCACCCTCACCATAGTACTCATCATTTTATTGCTTCATCTTATTGATTAAACAAGGGTTTGCTAAGAGAAGTATAAGGGCATACACCCTCTTAGCCTAAACCCTATATAGAGAAACTTTCCTTGCGAAGTAAAAGGGATTACACCCCCAAGGAGGTATATTCTCTAGATATTACTTCATTTGATTTCATTAACCCAATAGTAAAGGAACTAGTCATATATTTCTTTTGCATTGGAGATATAAAATCTTTTCCTTGGGAAACACAAATTTTGATCTTTTGAAAGGTTTCTTACTTGAAGTTGGTTTTCCTCATTGAGAGGATTATTCCCCTACTAGGGCATCCCCTCTCTCCTAATATTATAATTGTTATTACAAACTTTAACCTACAACCATTAGGGTTGCATAACCCTAGCTACTAACACTCTCTTAACTCCTAAACTAACCCTAGATTAGATCTCTACTTTAGCTCACTTACTCTACTAACTAGGGTGCACATTTTGGGATAGTTCTTGGCAATTTTCCATGGTTAATTTTTTTGCTTCATGCCATTGAATGCTACAGCCATATAAGACTGCAATTTTCTGTAGAAAATACATTGTTATAACAACTTTCTTTATTCAGACTTAAAGTGTCATTCTTCAGTCATAGTTTCTTTCCATACTCATTGATAATATTATTGATTGATCTCATGCTCTACATGATGATTTGAATGTCTTACTTTCTAATATAAAATTTCATCTACTGCTGCAAATTAGGGATAGCAAGATTAACTTGTTGATCCATATTAACATATACCATTGCAAGTTGGATTTTCTTGTGTCTTGGGAAGGTACAATCATCCGAAGAAGTACTATACCTTTGGGGAAACAATCACTTGACTTACAAGGCATATATTCCAACCTTTCACTCCATTTATAATTGAAATCTAGGGGCTTCACATCCATCTCTCTCCATCTCCATCTCAATCCCCCTAGGATCACCGGAATTGCCTCCCTAGAATGACCTAGTCACCCTTGAAGTGCAGGACCTACATCAAGGTGACATTGGGTGTAGGATTCCCAAGTTGTATCACTTTCTTTGTGGTTGGGTCAAGATTTTACCAACCTACAACTTGCACTATAACAAATCCTACCTTGTTCAGACATCCAAAGAAGACCATCGTTGAGCACATGACCCAAATCTCTACACCTGCAACTTATCTTCAACAACCAAGATACGCAAGCATGTGGTAATGATATATAATGTTAGCATATAAATCATAAAAAATCGTTAACATACATAACAAATACGCCCATGGAAAGCAATATAAATATTTGCAAGATATCAATTGGACTAGAAACAAGTATTTCTATTAATTTAATCAACATAAGTACATAGGTGACAGACTTCTATAATGGCACATATCGGAACCGAGAAACTAAGTCCCTCTAGTTGGACCTTCACCACTGCAATCCTCCACAAAGGAAAGCTCACATGTAGGAGTCCATGAGGTTCTCCATCGCAATATAGGAAGATCTTGGGGATGAACACAAGAAGTTCAGAATTTCAAGGACAAATGGATGCAGACTCAATTGAGGTGAAATTTATCTAGAGTGTCTTTTCTCTCAATGATGAATTGTGTATCTTCAAGGCTTGTATATGGATCAATTTAGAGACTCCAAATGGAATTGAAGGGTCGATTCGAAGCATTTCCAGTGGATGTAAGGTCAAGGATCATGGATCTCGTGACATCGCATGGAAAATCGACGCAATTTTAATTTTTTGAGCACCAAAACTGATGTGCATGAGTTGTAATGGATCAATTTGCATACGTATGCGTGTTTCATAACTACCAGGTCATGTACATCTATAAAAATATGAATTTTAAGCTCTGAAGTAATAAAAAATTAGGGAAAATGAAGTCTGCCGAGGGAAATGGAAGGCCATCCAAGAAAGATGAATGTGGTGTGGAAAAATATGCTATAATAGATGTCCCCTAATGTGTGAGGTCATAGGAGTATCTACGATGGCAAAAATACATTATAATTCCCAAAATTGGAGTAATGAAGACTCAGTTAGAAGTACTAGTTACTCATGAGAATATTACAATTCATAATGAATTTGT
Source organism: Picea engelmannii (assembly GCA_009831015.1). Taxonomy (NCBI): domain Eukaryota; kingdom Viridiplantae; phylum Streptophyta; class Pinopsida; order Pinales; family Pinaceae; genus Picea; species Picea engelmannii. The sequence continues at coordinate 219,556 of ML786296.1, read as the reverse complement.
ACACATGGATGCCAATATGAATTACACTGCAGATCCATGTGGATATATATCAAATAGTTTTTCATGGCCATGAATAGGAAATGCAAAGTGGCAATATTCCATAGGTTGTCATAGTAAAAAAAAACACATAGTAGAGTCCAATGTCAAAATCAACCGAAGATATATGTATACAATGGAGTACAATATGATCTTCCATGATCACTAAAGTCATATAGGTACTAGTCCAATGAAAAAAGCACCAGATATGGGGTGTTGCTACTATAAGTTAGAGGTCTTCTACACTATCCGTCGAAGGTGCAAGTCTACATTATGTGAATAGAGAAGTTGAAATAGAACACAATGAGACTTTGTTTGATTACCATTCATTAAGGTATACCATTAACAAATGCGAGACAACCCACCAATAATGAAAGTAGGTTTTAAGGCAACAAGTACATTCAACCAGTGTGAATAATGGTGTTGAGGTTGAACACTTGAAGAATCCATGATTAAGAGACATTGATGTATTCCCAAATGTCAATGGCGGGAGAACCTACCACTGATGAATACAAGCCTCTAGGTACTCATAGGAATCTAGATATCGATTCCATAATAGATGAGTTGAAGTCAATGGAAGGAGACCCGCTAAAAGGAAAGAATTAAGGCATATATCATCATCCAATGTGAGGTACAAAGAAATAGATTGATAATTAGGAGGAGCTCAGCCGAATAGGATGTTCATGAAGCAATGACCATGTGTGTCTCTCGTATGCACCAGATGCAAGTAATGCATGAAAGAGACCCTCTGAATAGTATCTAATGAGGAAAACTACCAACAAAGGAGAGGAAACCACCAATAGGGATAATGGAATCCAAGACACTGCACGAATCCTAATGTGTGAATATATTTATTTATGTCGAACACAAGGGAAACCCTCGAGTCAGTGACGAATGAGGAGATGTCATCTATTGGGTTCAAGGTTTCCTATTGTTGGTTACTCTCCTCTATTCTACTATGAAATTATTATTGACCCAGGGTTCATGTCTTTCGAGTTTCCAACAAAGCCTCTAAAACTATTGGCCCTCTTGGTAAACTAGAAGGCAACACAACACACGGAATGCGCTGCGCAGTCTCACCCGAGATAGCTTTAATGGGTGGCTGTAAGACTCAGGTGTTTACAACCCAGGATTGAGTATGAGATATGAGATATGTATTTAGAACCATTTACTATAACTTGTGATTGTAACCTACTTTTATTCGCAACTATGCATTACCTTCAACAACTTATTTCCTTAATAACGCAACCATATTTCATAGAAATATAATAACCCATTCATTCATTAAGCACAATATTTAACTACTAAAAAGAGGATAAAGATATGAATACATTCATCACATTACACATATATTACCTTGGTTCACTCCCTCCTGGGCTACATCCACAAATATTTGGCTCTCAGATCTTTTATTATGGTAGTTCTGCATCTACAACGTTGCATGCTTACAATTCTCCTCATACAGGTAAGATCTATATGAGGCGAACTAGACTGCACTAGGATCATTAGCCTACGATCTAATACTCAAGATAGACCTTCTCTCCTCTCCTCTAGATCAACAGCTTACAAAACAGTTCATACAATAAAATTACATATCGCATCAACTCATACATATCTGCGATAATGCAAAACCAGCTACTAATTGAATCAGAACAACTACAAAATCTTTCAAAATTACCGAATTGAACCCCTCCATAATACCTTAGTATTGGTATTTATACATATTTGGGTCTTCAGCCATTACCATTTCTTACCAAAACCCTAACCCTATCGACGTTAGGTCTTCCTCCCATGTGCGCATGTTGTTCCTCCATCCAGTTGTCGCTTTCCTTGAGCACGCTTTCTTGCATGCGTGCATGTTGCGTTTCCTTCTAGCTGTCGCTTCTCTTTATACACGCTTTCTTTCCCCATGATCATCCTTCTTTCCACTTCGGCCTGCTGCCAACATGCCCCCAACACTAACATGTGGCTCATCCCGAGAAACCTAATCCTTTTGAGCTTCCTCGATCTCCTTGGTGATCGTCTGTAACTTTTCCTTGAGCTTTTCTACTTGTGTCAATGCCTGTACGATCTTCTCCTTGATTGTGTCCACTACCTGGACTGCCACTTCATCGCTGATCAATACTTCACATTCTACCTGGGTTTTTGCTATCTGTGTCTTAGCTTCCTCTATGTGTGCCAATACTTTTTCTACACGCTCCTACAATGGCTCCATTTGAGCCTAACGCTCTTGTTTCTGCGTTTGCAAAGTGATGAGTTCTGCCTGTAGCTTCTTCATCTCCTGCGTCCCTTTGACTTGTTCTGGGATTGGTATTTTCTTTTGCTTCTACTTGAGCTCTTGGATCGATGCATTGATCATTTCCTCTTCCTTGTCCCACCGTTGGACCTATGGATTCTCCTCCAACCTGGTCCAAAGTTGCGTTGCTTTATCAAACAAGTTAGTTGCGGTGCTAACCTGTTGCTCTATCTCCTCTAGCTACATTGTTGCTTCATGTTTCCTTTGCTCCTTCACTACTGGTGGAGTGGTTGGTATGAGTTGTTCTCGGAGATTCTCAATCTCCTTCTGGTATTTCTCAATTTCCTACACAATCTGATCAATCTTTTCCGCTACTGCAAGTTCATTCCCCTACGCAGTGTTTGGAAGCTTCTCAAAAATTCCTCCTACTCTTCGTTCCAATTCGTTCCCGCATTCTCTTTCCTCCTGAGTTTCAGACTTGGCCTACTCACAAACTTTTTCTAGTGTCTCCCGCTTCTTTGTTGCTCATTGTAATTTGACTGAGTCTTTGTGTGCACGAGACTGTACCTCGCAGGGATGATTTTAGGGGCTAAATTTCGCTCATGGGATAATTTTCCATGGTTTCCCCCAAAAAAAGATTCGCTATTCTAAAAAAGATTCACCCAAATTCTATCAGATAAAATTATTTTACCTTAAAAATCGCCAAAATTTTATACAAACTATATAAAATCCTTAGAAATTTGATTTTTTTTACAAAAATATCACCAAACATTTATAGTTGGCATATGAAGGATTAGTAAAATTCGCCAAGGTTTCTACATTTTAAAATAAATTTCCATCCTTAAAATCATCCCTAGTACCTCATGGTCAACGCTAACCTGCAACTTGTGTAGTGCCCTAGATGGAATCCGCATCAAGACCAATTGGATGTGGCTTAAATCCTTCAAGGGTGTCTGCCACACAATTTTATCCATGTGAAGCATAGTAGGTATGATCTAGAATTTTGCGTTTGTGTGCGGTAATGAGCGGATTGGATCTCACTCTTCTACCTCCACTCTTTCCTCGGTATGTGGTGTTGATGGTTCTATGACCTTGTTGTTGCTTTCTATCTACCCTTCCTCGCTTTGTTTGATGAGTTGTTGTATGTCTACCAAGTCCTCTTGGATCTTGTCCTTGTGACGTGCAACATGGTCAAAGTCCTCATCTACAAAATCCTGGATGATTCTGGCGATCATCTCCCCATTGTCATCCGTGATTGTATATTCTGGCGGTGTTCGTTCTGCCTTTGATTTCTTGCGTGCACCTCCTGTCTATGTGGTTGGTCTCTTATTTCCCCTTGGTTCCTGTGTGTTGGGACTTGTTGTGGTCTCTTGCATGGCCTCGACTTGCTTCTTCTTCTCTTTGGCCGGCTGTGTATTCCCCTTTTCCCCCTTCTGGGTTCCCATTTTCTTTGGCCCTTCATCTTCCCGTGTTCTCTTGCCTTAGCCCATTCTTGGTTTTTTGGGCACCTGGATTTCTGGAGGTTGCGTTTCTCCTTTCTCTGCTTCTTCCTCTGTTGTTCTTTTTGGAACTTCCTCGGTAATGGCTGGAATCCTCCATTCCTTGGGTCATTCGCTGATGACCATGTCAATATCACCCTCTGTGATGCAGTAGCGTATCTATAGCCACTATTTCGCCAGATCATTATTTTTTTGTATTCACATTGTTTGTCGTGTTGCCTAGAATTTTGCGATGTCCAAATATCGCGCGACAACTTCTGGTGTAATTCTCCACGTCTTGGAGATGGCTTCTTGTAGGTCACATAGGTAGCCCTAAAAAATGGATCCGTTCGCCTTCTTGTTCCTCGAGTCTGGCCTGGATCTAAGCAATAAGTACCTCGCTCCCCGTGGCTTTGGCCTGGTACAAAAAACTACATAGCTTGGCTCTTTCCATCCCATGAAGGTTGTTGGAGCCGCCTTTCTCAATTGGTTTAAATGTAATTCTTAAAATCAAAGTTTGGCCTTTAAGTTCTCTTTTACTTCGTGACCTTTACCCACTGAAAATCTCAGTAGTCCTGATATGCGAAGTGGCAATGGCCATTGTACTCCTAAGCCATTACCATTTAACCGTTAAACGATATTTTTCACTTTTATATACCTCGGGATATCGCGCTTCGGGAGTTACAAGTCACACGGTTTCCAAGACCGATGTGTGAAGTCACAAAACAACCTTGAAATCTTACCCATGTTAGCGCCGAGAGTAAAGTTCCTTAAACCTTAGTTAAGTGCTGTCGGGATTTCGCATCTCGGTGATCGCTCTCCCCAAAAGTCTCACCATCATAACTCTGATAGGCGAAGTTGTGAGATAGTTTCAAAAGTCACCCGGGTTAGTGTCATGGGTAAGTCATTTTAAATCGTAGTTAAACAATGTCGAGGTTTTGTGACTCGTCATTCACTCTTCCAAGAAACTATACCTTCGTAGCCCCGAGTCTCGAAATCACAATATTAATTAAACAATTGATTAATTAAATACTTAATCCGGATCACGTTTTTGCTTAACTAGATCATGTCATCGCGATCTCGGGTTTTAGGAGCTCGAAGGATAGGAATGAAATCTCCCGATACGACGAACGCCGAAAAGGGTGATTAAAATTTAAATAAAACCTAATTAAAGAAGCTAAGCCAGATTAATCAGTGCATTAATACAAATAGTAACACACACCGTCTACGGGTTAAATTTAAATTTTTTTTGCGCTAACTTTTGTCACGACCCGTAAAATTTTTATGGCAATTATTTGAAATGAGGTGAAGTGATAGTAAAGATAATTTTTTTATTGCTAAATCTTTCTCTAAAAATGATTTGACCATTCTATTCATAAGGACATCAGGGTTTTAAATGGTCGAGATATAGAGTTCTCTCTCTCAATGTTTATAATTTCATTTCTATATTGCGCAAATAATCTTTTCTTACCAGGCTAATTTCTGTATGTATACACATTTTTACTACAGGAGAGATAAGTCAGAGTCCTCTATCATGTCTCCACAAAAAGAATCCAAGGCGATTGTTGAGAATTCAGAGCAAGGCTCAGATAATGTTTCCGATACTTCACCCTGAAGTATTGATTCTGTCACAACCTAGTCATACGTCTCCGAGGTTCTTCAGTCCGAATTGGTGAACTGTTCAGATGATTCTAGCAATAATGAGAAGGATGATTTGGCCACCAAATACAAAATCGTCGTTCAAGCAGAGATGCATAATATAGTGGCCAGGCCACGACTCCTTCCCTACTATGATATGATCCGATGGGCATTAGATCATGTGGATATCCCGACCAGAACTATTATCAGTGAGAAGATGGTGACCATTGGGACCTTCAGACCAGAACATTTGTAGGCGATGTACCAATTGTCACCCACACCAAACTTCTCACAAAATGTCGAGTTTCTAGAAGGTTTTAAGAAGAAAGAATGCGAGCAATACAGCATAAACGTGTCTGATCTGACCAAGGATTGGGTCTTGCACCCCACAAAGTTTAGGGCGGACGGTAACGAAGTTTATTCAATCTCTTCCTTGGAACCGCAATTCAAATATATAGCAATGATGACTTGTAGGTTATATGGGAAGGAGGACACCACACATTCTTTTCTCTCGTGGGTGCCTCTCATTCATACAGTCGATGAAGGTTGTTCCTTCGACTAGGCCAAATTGTTGTCAGACAGTTTAACCAGTCGGATTACTGAATATCGGATGTAGAGGGCGAATGGAAAGGCCGCTTCATTTTTTATGTCCGCCTACATCATGGACGATGTTTGTTTCATGACGCCTTTCCCCCTAATGAGCTGGAGTTGGACTCCATCTGAGGCTGAGCCTATCCATGTCTACCACTCAAAACTTTAAGAAGATAAGGCCACAGATTTTATATACAAAATTTTCAATTGGGTAATGGTACCAATGCATATCTCCATCTTCGGCAACCCACCGCCCAGGATTTTAGATAGCATCGCCACCAACTTGAGCAACGTGGCCGACTGGTATGTAGAGGTGAAATTTTCATACATTAGGGTTTTTGTCACCTCTGTTCCCCTTATGCTCTACCATTATTCATACCAGACAGGATGGCTTGCTGCGAAATCGCTAGGCAAACTGTGATTGGTGGCAGAAGTAAAGAGTTTAAAGGATTTTGGAAGAAGGTATGGCTGCTCTTCCCCATTCATTTGAATACATATTCTTTATTATATTTCAGACATGCAAAAGCCAAGGAAACAGCTCTGGAGGATATTAAATTGATCCACATTGAGTTCAAGAAGCATGACCCACACAGGATCGTGGGCAATCACATGGTGAGTTGTGGCCTTAAAAGGTATGAACATGAGCATTTTCCTCATGACGACATCTTCCGAGGGGCGAGATCCTATACTGAGGTACTAAGTCAGATTCAAACCTTGTCACCCAAGGAGATGGTTGATCTCTTCAAATTTCAGGAACACCGGAGGAGCTGCCTTCCCCCAGTCTTACAGGGTAAGAACCTGGCAACTGCAGATTTACAACAAATGGAAGCCAAGGGCTCCAAAGATTCAGGACTTGACCAAGAGGAACAACAGGAAAAGAAGAATCAAACCGGGGGCCCAACACAGGAAGCCGAGATCCCAAATCCTCCAAGAAATCCAGCCTCGGTTGTTACCTCGGGGAAATCATCCAAGCAGATCAACAACCCCATCGTTTCTGTTACTCCCCTACTGTCCATAAAGGGGATCCCAGACACAAGGTGGATTTTCAACAAAGAACTAATGCCCATAACTATGGAAGAGTTTCCTCCAAATGAATTTTTATTTGATAAGAAGAGAAAGGCTGTTGTGAAACAAGAAATTTATCAAGAAGCAGGCACGACAACCAAGAAATTTAACATCCTTGCTGATGGGAGAGCCATGAAAAAGGAGGAATTTGCAACTCAGATAACAGGGACATTGGGGGATTTTGCTACAGGCAACCAATATTCTATCGAGTCCCTAAAAGAACAGTTGAAGCGAAAAAATCGCTTGATCAAAACTTTGGAGGATAAGCTGGCTACAGCAAAAGAAGCCGCCAGAGATCAAGCGAACACAAGTATAGAGCTAGCCAGGGAAACTGATCAAAAGGAAATCAAGTGGCTCAAATTCAATCTCGAACAGACACAGCATATGGCTTAGACCAACCAATCATAGATAAGACAACAAGGAGAATTGATAGGGCAGTTACAGGCCAAATTAATTTTTTCCGAAAGCCAGCTAATAGATATCGGGATATTCAAATCCCAAGCCATAGAAATTTGAAAAAGAGTGTCGGCAGCTCAATAAGATTTACTTGCTAAAGTGGAAACTATTCAAAACCACTGCCAACTCATTGATCAAGTATTGGAAAACATCTCCTTCAGAGAAAAATAAGCTGGGGCGGCTCGGGTTGCTTTCTAAGAGGCTGTTATAGCCACGACAAAAAAGGAAACGGGCAGTAGTTCCAGGCTTTCCATCCCAGAGCAGACCCGAGGTAACATCTTGCTAAAGGCATGGGAGCGTAACATATCAGAAGGTAGACAACAAGATAAAGAGGTAAGAAACTCTTGTGAAGAAACTTTCGGCTTCATAGATGGGAGTTTGTTGGATCTCGATAGTGAAAACAACACTAAGAAACTGGGTCAGATTAATATAGCCAAGCACCTGCTCAATATCAAGGAGAATGAGGAAAGAGAGTTGGCTAAAATATAACAGATAACCCAGATGGATATAATCCAAGTAGATAAATGGCTAATAAAACCAAGTGTACATTTATGTTCTATAAGCGCCGAAGACCGACAAGTAGAAGGAAAGTTGCACAATTAGTGAAAGATTATTACACTCTTGAGGAAAATAATCAAACAGAACCTTCTAGGTTGATAGTCCAGTTGGTGGAGAGGTGCATCACTTGCATCGAGCATGCGAAGGGGTAGGTTTCCGGTATCAAATAATGACAAGTGTATGCCTGTTATATTTTTAGAACTCGAAGAGAAAAGAAAGGAAGTTGTTCCATTTGCCCGAAAGAAGGACAGAGACAAAGAATTGAAACATTTAATCTCCTTTTTTTTGTAACCGAAAAAACTCCTGGAACGATTGAAATTCCATCATATAGAAGTTTGTATAAATATGAAATTAGAAGAAAGAAAAAAAGGGCTGGACCTTTTTGGTCGATTGTAATAGAGACTCTCTCCTTTTGAAATTTAATACAAAGCAATCCGAAGACTCCTGATTCTGTCAAGACTGTGTTATGAGTTTGTTTCCTCTGTGATTTTATATTCAATTTCATTTCGCATATATATATCTGATGAATTTTTTTACTGCAATTTAGTAAAACCTCTACTGTGGTGATCAATTTTTAGTCATCTATATCGTTTACAGTTTTTCCTCTGTATCAACTATTAGCAGGTACAAGACATGTGAACTCTTTAGATCTTCATATTTTATGCTTCGTCAGATTTCTTCTCATCATTTTCTTCTTCTATTTACAAGGTGAGATTCTCCCTTGATAGGAGCCTCACATTATAGACAACTTAATGTTTTTCTCACATTTCACACACCATTTATTTAAAAAATAACTCAGTTACGGGAAAAGGCCTTTGGTTTTCACTTTATCTTCAAATATCGGATTCAAAGTTCTCTTTTATACGATCAAATTGATACAACATCAAAAACCTCGAACTCTCCTTTAATTTTCCTATTCCTCTATGACTGTCCCCATTATAAGACAACCTAATATTGAACCTGGCTTGTTGGACCAAACCCATATCGCTTTGAACCTTTTCGATACCATACTTAAAACAACCACCAACCAGGTAGAAGTTGAACATTCATGGGCCGTGATTGAACGAGATATAAGCATCCAGGAACAGTTGGAAGAAAGATAACGACAACCTGGAAATCAGCCTTAGCTTCCTTTCCCGAAGGTTGATTCTTCCCCCCTTTTTATCCTTTACTCACTTTTAGATGGCTAGACACTGTAATTTCTAAGCCTTAAGTACATACTTTGGAACAACATCTTTCTGGGGCCGTTGCCAGGGATGAAGTTACGAAACCTTTTCCCTGGGAAGAACGACATTTTTGCAAGTTTCGCCCTTTGATAGTGAACAAAGAGTAAATACCTTCTAAAGGATTTTATTATCTTTCACTTGGCAACTCGACATTTAAATAAGCTAGCATCCGGTCGAAGGAACACCAGACAAAACCCGGAGGGTAAACAGACCACGCCCATTTTCGTTCTCGAAAAAATACTGAAAGCTAGAGGTTCCCTTAAGCCAACCACTGCTGTCTACCAGCTTAAGTGCCCACAACCCAATACCAAGAGTTCCTTTGAACCTTCAACTTCGCACAATCCCCTCCCTGAAACCGTCAACCCAAATTTAACTCTCTTTGAGGTTAAAAGTGAAATCCATCTGACAACCTCTGGTGTACACAAAGGTAAAAACCCCGTAGTGAATGTATCAGAGATCGAAATCCCACTGACTCTTCAGTTAGATTTCATGACCTCACCAAGTCTCGAAGAGTATACCATATACTTGTTGAAATAATGTAACTGCGAAGAGCATTCTTATTATTATTTTGTTATTGGATTAAATCCCCATTGTGGATTAATCATGTCATTATTATTATTATTGTTATTGGATTAATCCCCATTGAGGATTAATCATGTCGGTAATTGAATAAGGACCAAATCCCCTTTTGCGGATTGGTCATCAGACAATTACAAAGCGCTGAATAAGAAGTCGGCCCCAACAGTTATAATGGAAGGCCCATAATCAATTAAAGGTGGGTTTACCCACCCAGAGTGAGAGGTTGGCCCTGCCAGATGGTGACTCTTCACATGTGCTAGATTGATATAAATAAGAGGCTAGCGCCTCACTTCTTACACACACTTCACTTGCTCATTCTCTTATGAGGCAAGTTGCATTTACAAGTTGGAGAGAGGAGAAGAAGGGTGGCGCATCTCTTGAGGAGGAATTTTCTGTATTGG
>ML786296.1:132516-203337 GCA_009831015.1 Picea engelmannii | reverse complement strand
TTGGTTGAGTTATCTCTTGAACATTGTATAAGCTATTTATGATAAGGAAGTTTTTGCTGGGTTTTCTTCCCCTAGAGGGTTTCCCAAGATAAATGTTGTGTCTCTTGTGGATGTGTATTTCTCATTGATCTTGTTCTTATTATTCTCTTATCTTATTGAAATGCAAAGAACTATAATAATGGCATAAACATTAACAATACTCAGGTTCCACACCCATGGGTTCCCTTGATTACATCTCTTGCAAATACAAGGAGCCAAGTCCTCGCATCTCTTTTCACCCATCTTCGCTTTTCTCGTCTCTCGAAGAAGCTAGAAATTCGCTTTTAGTCTTCTAGAACCCTCTATATAACACACCTTTTCCCTATTCGGTAGTACCGATGGAAACCACTGGAGGAGGAGGTGGAGTGGCTCCAAGAGGAGGAGCGGGGGGCCAAGGGCCTCCCTCGTCTCCCAGAGTTTTCGCTAAAGTAGCTGTGAGATATGCACCTTTCGTCCTGCCTGTCCCTCTCCGCGACCTTCCTGAAAGTTAGATTAAAAACTTACCTAAATTTACAGGGGAAGGGGACTTGACTGTAGCCGAACATATAAACTTCTTTGATCAGTTCGCCAATATCCTAGGTCTCAAACATGAAGACGTATATTTGAGGTTGTTTTTTCAGACTTTCGAAGGACAGGTACGACCCTGGTTTCGAAGTCTACCTGGAGGATCAATATTATCCTATGATGCCCTAAAGACTCCTTTCTTAGACAATGGGGAAAAAGGAAAGACCATTTGTATTAATTGACGAAGTTTGGCTCTTTAAAGAAAAAGACTTTGGAAACTATTATGGAATTCATTCAAATATTTAACAAGTTATATAATAAGATCCTGGTCGAAGTTAAACCATCCCAACCTGCAGCCAAGGTAACCTTTGCGGGATCCTTCAAACCCGATTTCGCACTTCTTTTGAGAGAAAGGAGGTGGGCTACCCTAACCCAAATGCAAGATGATGCTATAGAAATCGAATCTAATATGATGGCTTATGGCAAGTTGAAAACCAAAGTAGAAACGGGAAATCGAGAAAACAAATGTTTTAGGGAACAAGCAGGACCCTCGGGGTCCAATAGATCCACAGACCACAAAATGGATGATATGGCTAGGATAATTAAGGAGTTATCAAATAAGATTTCCAGAATGGAGCTAGATAAATCCAAGGCCGATCCTTTCATTAAAATGGAATTCAGAAGAAACCCCAATCCTCAAAATCAATAAAGGAAGATTAAAAATGAAGACCAGAAAATTCAAACCCCTTTAAAAAATGAAAATTTTATAGGAGGAAACGACTTGCAAGATTTCAAGGGTCTGGAAGAAGATGTGACAAATTTGGGTGATGACTGAACTCAACCTTATTTAACCAAAGAAGATTATGAGAAGTCCTTAAACACGCAGCAACCGTCAAATAAAGATGATGACATAAACAACACTGATTTCGCTGTATGTCAAGAAAAGACCGATTCTATAATGGCTGAGGTCCAACCTAGGTTTAACCTGAGGTCTAAAAACAAACCTGCATTTACTCCTCAACCCAAGAAAATTCTCCCTAGAGGTGAAGTATACGAGCCCGCCCCAAAAGAGACCGAGACACCTAATAGCAAAATGAAAGGGGCAGACTTTCTAGATCCCAAAGTAAAGGAGGTTGAGACCCAAACAAAGGAAACCAAGACAACTGAAACACATATACCGGTAGATAAACTCACGGGTGATAAATCAGCACAAACAAATAAATTATAAAAGAAGGAGTCCAGGGGTTCAACCAAAGAAATAGACAAAGGTGGTGGAGGGTTCAGCCTCGAAAATGAGATAAATAAGATAAAAATACCAATCCCTCTGGTGGAATTAGCGAAGAATCATGTATATTGAAATCAGATGACCAAAGCGATAGGTTTTTCGGAGCTAGAAAGTCACTCTGACATGATAAACTTGGAAGATGATAAGCCCAATATCACTTTTGGTCCACATTTAGAGGGTGCTAGAGACACCGTCTCTCCCTTCTATATCACCTTGAATGTGCATGATCGACTTCTGCATAACTGCATGCTAGACTCTGGGGCCTCACATAATGTGATGCCCAAAACTATTATGGATAGACTAGGCCTCGAGATCACCAGGCCTTATGGAGATCTCTACTCTTTCGATTGAAGAAGAGTTAAGTACATGGGTATGATAAAATATTTAGTAGTCACTCTTGCGCAGGTCCCGGTGAAAAGCATCCTGATGGATGTAGTTATTGCCGATATACCCGGAAGTATGGCTTACTACTATCTAGGTCATGGGGAGCCAAACTTGGTGGGTCTCTTCAACTATACATGACCTACACCATGATTCTTGTGTTTGGTGGACAACTTACTCGGCTATACAGGGAAACGAGGTTAGCCTACACAGTGAGTGACCCTCAGAATCCTAACAATTATCCTGTTTATATTGCCGATCAAGATCTAGGAAATTTTATTTTGTCTTTTGATGATGATGTAAATAGTTGTTCAGAAGAGAATTACTTAGAAAATAATGAATCAGGAAAGACATACGAAAATATGCATAGCACTAGGATTTGGAAAATGTTTTTTGATGGTGCCCTGTCATGTGAAGGAGTTGTTGCAGGAGTACTTTTTGTGGCACCTAAAAATGAATTTGTTATCCCTTTCTCTTACAGGCTTCAGTGGGATATAGACTACACCAATAATGTATGTGAGTATGAAGCCTTAGTCTTAGGGTTGGAAGCTGCCACGAAGTTGAACATAAAGAACCTGGAAGTTTACAAAGATGTAGAGTTGATAGTGAAACAGATAAATCTGCAGTACCAGGCCAAATACCCAAGATTGATATCTTACAGAAATTGTGCCTGGGATCTTATGGAAAATTTATTTTCATCGGTAAAGGTTCATTTCATCCCACGGGCCAAAAACCAACAAGTCGATTCACTGGCCAAAGTGGCTTCAACTTTCGTACCCCCCACCGCTTTCAAATTAAAGTACCACATAGAGGTAAGGCACAGACCATCCATACCAAACAACATACAACACTGGCAGGTTTTCGAGGATGACGAACAGATCAGAAAGTTCTTGGAAATGGTGGGTGATTTAATTGAAACCCACATTGACCAGGATGACCAAAATGATCATACCTGGATTATGCAAGAGGGAGAGGAGCCTTAGGAGTTCCGAGAAAAAATTGCTAACCATCACATGTTGGTTTTAAAGAACAATCATATTCCGAAGGGACTAATCCCCTTGTAGAGATTGTTCGATCATAATGATATGCCCTTAAAATCCACTCTCCAACCCCAACCAGAAGAGGTTGAAGACTACGACGTAGGGACCAAAGAGGAGCCTAGGATGGTTAAAATATCAAAGTACCTTCCTCCTGAGGTAAAAAGCAAGTGTAAAGAATTACCCAGGCGATATAAAGATGTCTTCACTTGGTCTTATGAAGAACTGAGAACCTATGACACCACTGTGATCGAACACAAGATACCCTTGAAGCCTTGTGTCAAACCCTTTAGACAAAAACTTCGACAAATCAACCCTATCTTACTGCCCATGGTCGAAAGGGAAGTTAAAAGCTCTGGGATGCAAAAATAATAGTACCACTGAGATACTCTAATTGGGTAGCAACCTGGTCCCGGTTAGAAAGAAGAGCGGGGAGATTAGACTATGTGTTGATTTTAGAAACCTAAATAAATACTCCTTCAAAGACAACTACCCTCTACCCAAAATGGATCACGTATTAGAAAAGGTAGTTGGGACAAATAGGATGTCGATGATCAATGGGTTCTCCAGGTACAACCAAATTGCCGTAAATGAACATGATAAAGAAAAAACAACCTTCACTACCCCTTGGGGTACATTCATGTATGATAAGATGCCTTTTGGTCTAATGAATGCAGGTTCCACCTTCCAACATGCTATGGATATCGCTTTCATCGACGAAAGAGACAAGTTTGTGGTTATCTATCTCGATGATCTAGCTGTTTTTTCTAAATCTGACGAAGATCATTTGATATATCTCAAGCAGACGTTTGAAAAATGCTGTAGGTTTGGTTTGTCTTTAAACCCCAAAAAGTCTCACTTTTCCATGCAATAAGGTAAACTCTTGGGCCATATTGTGTCTCGAGACAGAATTAAAATTGATCCTAGCAGGGTTGAAGCTATAGACACTATAAATATTCCTAGAAATATAAAAGAAATTCAGTCATTCTTAGGAAAAATAATTTTTTTGAGGAGATTTATCCCAAACTTTGCGGAAATTGTGAAATTGATCACAGATATGCTAAAGAAAAACAATGAAGTGAAATGGACAGTAGAAGCCAAAGCATCATTCGCATGCATCAAGAAGGTTATAAGCGAAGCACCTGTACTCGCAAGCCCTAATTATCTGAAGGATTTTCTTATTTTCTCGTTCGCCTCCGAACATACACTTGCTGCGGTACTCCTCCAGAAAAATGAAGAAGGTTTCGAGCAACTGATAGAATTTTTCAACAAAATTCTTAGAGATGCTGAACTCAAATAAGATATAATGGAAAAACAAGCATACACTATGGTGAAGGCATTAAAGGCTTTCAGAACTTACGTGTTGCATTCCAAGGTAATCGCGTACGTACCCACCAGCTCTGTAAAAGACATATTGGTTCAGTCCAACAGTGATGGAAAAAGGGGACGGTGGCTCACTAAAAATGAAGAATTTGATCTGGAGATAAAATCGACGAGACTAGTAAAAGGTCAAGGCTTGGCTAAGCTCTTAGCTGAATCAAATTTCAGAGCCCTGAGTATAAATGGCCTACAGGAATGTGAGGAGAGTGTGGACATGAATGAGCTCGATGAGAAAATAAGTGCAATCAGAATCGAAGTGAAGTTTGCCTCATCTGATTGGTACAAAAACATAGTGTCCTACCTACTGACCTTGAAATGCCCGAGTGATTTATCCCCATCCAAAGCCAGGACGCTAAAACTGCATGTGGTCAAGTACTGTATATCTGAAAATAAATTGTATTGGAAGGGCCCACTTGGCTTCCTGTTGGTTTGTTTGGTTGAATAAGAAACAGAGAAGGTCATAAGAGAATTTCATGAAGGAGTGTGCGGGGGACATCACGCTTGGAGGGAGACAGCTTATAAAATCCTGAGGGCAGGGTATTATTGGCCAAAACTTTTCTTAGATGTCAATGCCAAAATCAGAACCTGCAACCCTTGCCAATTGTTCGTAGGCAAGCATAAACTCCCAGCATTATCATTGGTTCCGGTCAAGACGGAAGCCCCTTTTCAGCAATGGGGACTAGATTTTATAGGTGAAATTAACCCCCATTCTAGCGTTCAACACAAATGGATCCTAACTACAACAGACTACTTCACTAAATGGGTGGAGGCTATTCCAACCAGAAGGGAAATGGATTCAGTGGTAATAGATTTCCTAGAAGAAAACATTTTGTCTAGATTTGGCTGCCACCAAAAGATAGTCACAGATAACGCCCAGGCTTTTAAATCTATGGCTATGATCAGTTTTTGCCAAAAATACAATATCGTGCTCGACCATTCCACGACATTTACCCCCAAGGAAATGGACTAGTGGAGTCTTCAAACAAGAGTCTGATCAATGTAATTAAGAAAGTGTTGAACGAGAACAAAAAATCTTTGCATGTGCATTTGAAATACGCTCTATGGGCAAATCAGATCGGCATGAAAAAATCTATTGGCACTTCTCCTTTCCAAATGGTGTACGGGACCGACGTGGTATTACCCATAAATCTAGCGCTTCCCGTAATGAAACTTTGGAAAGATGAGAAAGAAGAACCAAACCATGTCACAAGAAGGACAAACTAGCTGATTTAAGTGCAACAACATAGGGTCAAAGTAGACAAAAGGTTGCAGAAATACCAAGACAGCATGAAAACGTTATTCGATCGTAAGGAAAAAGACAGAGAGTTTCTCCCCGACGATTTGGTATTGAAATGGGATGCTAGGAAGGAAGACTCGGCAAAACACGGTAAATTTGATCATATCTGGTACAGACCGTTCAAAGTCGCAGCTCTTGAAGGAAAAAATTTGTTTCTATTAGAAAACCTGGACGGTAAAATCTTCAACGCCCCTGTCAACGAGCGTTATTTAAAACACTATATGCAATAATTGGTTCCCAAAAAATTTCCATTGTATATATCGGTTTGTGTTTTCTTTCTATTTCATAATTTCTCTTTGGTAAGTTTACTTTCACCACTAATTAATTAGGTCAATGATTTTTGTAGAAGTAGAGACGCGAAATTTTCAATGCATTCATCTCTTTAAAAAAAAAAAAAAAAACCCTCATACTCTTCTTGTTTACAGGATTCTAGCTTATAGCCCAAATGAGCAAAAGGAGTAAACATAAAGTCATATATCGGAAAATGAATTCATCGAAAACAGGTGATAGAAAAAGTTTTCCGTTATTTTAAAAGAAAATGAAATGGTAAGGCAAAGGTACGAAATTCCTAAGAATTTTATTTTTTTAAAAACGAAGGTCTCCAAAGCACCGTAATGATCTCATAAATATGATGTTTTCGCTTGACTGGTGATTAAAAGAACGACTCCTTACTCTGGGCCCTAAAAGTTTCACCTAGACAAAGATAGGAGGTAATTAAAATAAGCAGAGAAAGTAAAGCATCTCCGAAAAAGGGTCCCAAAAGTCGGTTTTAGTCTATAATCCATGTGTTTTGAATCCCAGATCTCTCTCCGTCACCCTTTTTCTGGCTGCAGACATACCTTCTTAAAAAACCAATATTCTTTCCAGGTTCTATACATAGGGAGAAGAGATTACATTTTAGCTTTGGAAGCTGTAAAGCAGATTTTAGAAAGTAAGCCATTCTTCACAACTCCTCAGTCTCTTACTAAACAAAGTTATGCGTAGGTTGATCCTGACTCTTCTAGGTTTTTTAATAGTTTTCTAAGGATTGAGGCTTGCTCGAAGGAAGGCCCCTGGAATTAATCTTTCCCTTTTTCCTTGCGGGCTAAGGTTTTTTGAAAGTTAAGGGAAGGTTGGTACTTAGTAATCAAAGCAAGTTGATAGACCTCCACTGCAAATATTACACAAATATAATCCCTCATACAAACTGATTGCCCCCACTTCATGTTCTAAAAAGTAAATTATAAGATGGATGGTGAAAGGAAATTCATATTTGATTGCCCCCATCTAGTCCAAAGAGATGATGAAAGGAAATTCAGAAATGATTGCCCTCGTCTCAGCATTTAAATGCATAAATATATTTCGATGTGGTGAAGGGAAATTTAGTAAAAAGGGCCAGATAACTTCACCGGGGTATTGAACAAGCTCACTGGTAGTGAAGCAATATCTAAGATATCTATAAGGCTATCATACGTGAATCTCACTCTACTTTGGTAAACAAATTTCTCGAGACCCAATCTGCACCCCAAGTTTGGACAGGGATCCTCGATTAAAAAACATGTAATTTACTTCGTTTGATGCAAGCCAAAAGCCACAAGATTTGTTGAATTTCCTAGGACTATTTTGATTTTTTTAAGGCAGACCTAAATTCAGTAACGAGAAAGAGAAAGTCATGAAAGGGGCTGAAACTGAGTTTGAAACGCATTTGAGTGTTGAAAAGATTTTCATAAGTAAAAGACGAAATCTCTTCTTCCCTCTGTATCCCCTTTCCTTAAGCAAGTTTCGCAGAAATAAAACCAATGACTCGATTTACCCAATATAGGAACTTGGTCTACTGTTCTTCCCGTCTCGTAGGAAGATGGGATCCCTAGTTGGAGCCTATGTTGGAACCACCTTTCTCAATTGATTTAAATGTAATTCTTAAAATCAAAGGTTGTCCTTTAAGTTCTCTTTTACTTCGTGACCTTTACCCACTGAAAATCTCAGTAGTCCTGATATGCGAAGTGGCGATGACCGTTGTACTCCTAAGACATTACCATTTAACCGTTAAATGAGATTTTTCACTTTTATATACCTCAGGATATTGCGCTTTGGGAGTTACAAGTCACATGGTTTCTAAGCCCCGATGCGCGAAGTCGTGAAACAATATTGAAAGATTACCTAGGTTAGTATCGAGAGTAAAGTTCCTTAAACCTTAGTTAAGTGCTTTCGAGATTTCACGTCTTGGAGATCGCTCTCCCCAAAATTCTCACCGTCATAACTCCGATAGGCGAAGTTGCGAGATAGTTTCAAAAGTCACCCGGGTTAGTGTCAGGGGTAAGTCGTTTTAAACCATAGTTAAACAATGTTGGGGTTTCGTGACTCGGCATTCACTCTTCCAAGAAACTATACCTTTGTAGCCCCGAGTCGCGAAATCATGATATTAATTAAACACTTAATCCGGATCACATTTTTTCTTAACTAGATCGCGTCATCGCGATCTCGGGTTTTAGGAGCTCGAATGATAGGAATGAAATCTCCCGATATGCCGAACGCTGAAAAGGGTGATTAAAATTTAAAGAAAACCTAATTAAAGAAGCTAAGCCAGATTAATCAGTGCATTAATACAAATAGTAACATGCACCGTCTACGGGTTAAATTTAAATGTTTTTTGCGCTAACTTGTGTCATGACCCGTAAAAAAATTATGGCATTTATTTGAAATGAGGTGAAGTGATAGGTAAAGATATTGTTTTTATTGCTAAATCTTTCTCTAAAAATGATTTGACCATTCTGTTCATAAGGACGCTGGGGTTTTAAATGGTCGAGATATAGAGTTCTCTCTCTCATTGTTTATAATTTCATTTCTATCTTGCGCAAATAAGCTTTTCTCACCAGGCTAATTTCTATATGTATACACATTTTTACTACAAGAGAGCTAAGTCAGAGTCCTCTATCATGTCTCCATGAAAAGCATCCAAGGCGATTACTGAGAGTTCAAGGCAAGGCTCAGATAATGTTTTTGATACTTCACCCCGAAGTATTGATTATGTCACAACCTGGTCATATGTCTTCGAGGTTCTTCAGTCCGAATTGGTTAACTGTTCAGATGATTCCAGCGATAATGAGAAGGACGATTTGGTCACCAAATACAAAATCGTCATTCAAGAAGAGATGCATAAGATAGCGGCCAGGCCATGACTCCTTCCCTACTATGATATGATCCGATGGGCATTAGATCATGTGGATATCTCGACCAGAACTATTATCAGTGAGCAAAAGGTTACCATTGGGACCTTCAGACCAGAACATTTGCAAGTGATGTACCAATTGTCACCCACACCAAACTTCTCACACAATGCTGAGATTCTGGAAGGTTTTAAGAGGAAAGAATGCGAGCAATACGACATAAACTTGTTTGATCTGATCAAGGATTGGGTCTCGCACCCCGCAAAGTTCAGGGCGGACGGTAACGGAGTTTATTCAATCTCTTCCTTGGAATCACAATTCAAATATATAGCAATGATGACATGTAGGTTGTATGGGAAGGAGGACACCACACATTTTTTTCTCCTGTGGGTGCCTCTCATTCATACAGTCGCTGAAGGCTATTCCTTCGACTGGGCCAAATTGTTGTCAGACAATTTAACCAGCCAGATTACTGAATATCGGATGCAGAGGGTGAATGGAAAGGCCGCTTCATTTTTTATGTCTGCCTACATCATGGATGTTGTTTGTTTCATGACGCCTTTGCCCCTAATGAGGTGGAGCTGGACTCCATCTGAGGCTGAGCCTATCGATGTCTACCACTCAAAACTTTGGGAAGATAAGGCCACAGATTTTATATACGAAATTTTCAATTGGGTAATGGTACCAATGCATATATCCATCTTCGGCAACCCACCGCCCAAGATTTCAGATAGCATCGCCACCAACTTGAGCAACGTGGCCGACTGTTACGTAGAGGTCTAATTTTCATACATCAGGGTTTTCGGCACCTCTGTTCCCCCCTATGCTCTACCATTATTCATAACAGACAGGATGGCCTGCCGAGAAATCGCTAGGCAAACTATGATTAGTGGCATAAGCAAAGAGCTTAAAGGATTTTCAAAGAAGGTATGGCTTCCCTTCCCCATTCATTTGAATACATATTCTTTATTAGATTTCAAACACGCAAAAGCTGAGGCAGTGGCTCTGGAGGATATTAAATTGATCCACATTGAGTTCAAGAAGCACTACCCACACATGATCGTGGGCAATCACATGGTGAGTTGTGGCCTTAAAAGGTATGAACATGAGCATTCGCCTCATGACAACATCTTCCAAGGGGCGAGATCCTATACAGAGGTCCTAAGTCAGATTCAAACCTTGTCACCCGAGGAGATGGTTGATTTCTTCAAATTTCAGGAACACTGGAGGAGCTACCTTCCCCCAGTCTTACAGGGTAAGAACCCGCCAACTGCAGATGTACAACAAATGGAAGCCAAGGGCTCCAAAGATTCAAGACCTGACCAAGAGCAACAACAGGAAAATAAGAAGCAAACTGGGGGCCCAAAACAGGAAGCCGAGATCCCCAATCCTCCAAGCAAGCCAGCCTCAGTTGTTACCCCGAGGAAATCATCCAAGCAGATCGAAAGGCCCATCATTTCTGTTACTCCCCTACAGTCCACAAAGGGGATCCCAGACGCGGGGTGGATTTTCAACGAAGAACTAATGCCCATAACTGTGGAAGAGTTGCCTCCGAATGAATTTTTGTTCGATAAGAAGAGAAAGGCCGTTGTGAAACAAGAAATTTATCAAGAAGCAGGCACGACAACCAAGAAATTTAAAATCTTTGCTGATGGGAGAGCCATGAAAAAAGAGGAATTTGGAACTCAGATAGCAGGGACGTTGGGGGCTTTTGCTACAGCCAACCAATATTCTGTCGAGTCCCTAAAAGAACAGTTGAAGCAAAAAATCTGCTTGATCAAAACTTTGGAGGATAAGCTGGCTATAGCAGAAGCAGCCGCCAGAGATCAACCAAACACAGGTATAGAGCTAGCTAGGGAAACCGATCAAAAGGAAATCGAGCGGCTCAAATTCGATCTCAAACATACACAACAGATGGCTCAGACCAGCCAATCATAGATAAGCCAACAAGGAGAATTGATAGGGAAGTTACAGGCCAAATTAAATTTCGCCGAAAGACAGATGATAGATATCGGGATATTCCAATCCCAAGCCACATAAATTCGAAAAAGAGTTTCGGCAGCTCAACAAGATTTACTTGCTAAAGTGGAAAGTATTCAAAACCACTGCCAACTCATTGATCAAGTAATGGAAAACATCTCCTTAAGAGAAAAGAAACTGGGGCAGCTCGGGTCGCATTCCAAGAGGCTGTTATAGCCATGACAAAAAAGGAAACGAGTAGTAGTTCCAGGCTTTCCATCCCAGAGCAGACCTGAGGTAACATCTTGCTGAAGGCATGGGAGCGTAACATATCAGAAGGCAGTCAATGAGCTAAAGAGGTAAGAAACTCTTGCGAAGAAACTTTTGGCTTCATAGATGGGAGTTTGTTGGATCTCGATAGTGAAAATAGCACTGAGACACTGGGCCAGATTAACATTTCCAAGCACCTGCTCAATATCAAGGAGAATGAGGAAAGAGAGTTGGCTGAAATATCACAGATAACCCAGATGATATGATCCAAGTAGATGAATGGCTAATAAAACCAATTGTACATTTATGTTCTATCAGCACCGAAGACCGATAGGTAGAAGGAAAGTTGTCACAATTAGTGAAAGATTATTACACTCTTGAGGCAAATAATCAAACAGAAACTTCCAGGTTGATAGTCCAGTTGGTGGAGAGGTGGGTCACTTGCACCGAGCATACGAAGGGGTAGGTTTCTGGTATCAAATAATGACAAGTGTATGCATGTTATATTTTTTGAACTTGAAGAGAAAAGAAAGGAAGGTGTTCCATTTGCCCGAAAGAAAGACAGAGACAAAGAATTGAAACGTTTAATCTCCTTTTTTTTGTAACCGAAAAAACTCCTGGAACGATTGAAATTCCAGCATATAGAAGTTTGTGTAAATATGAAATTAGAAGAAAAAAAAAGAGGGCTGGACCTTTTTGGTCGATTGTAATAGAGACTCTCTCCTTTTAAAATTTAATACAAAGCAATCCAAAGACTCCTGATTCTGTAAACACTGTGTTATGAGTTTGTTTCCTCTGCAATTTCATATTCAATTTCATTTCACTTATATATATCTGATGAATGTTTTTACTGCAATTTAGTAAAACCTCTACTGTGGTGATCAATTTTTAGTCGTCTATATCATTTATAGTTTTTCCTCTATATCGGCTATTAGCAGGTACAAGACCTGTGAACTCTTTAGATATTCATATTTTATGGTTCATCAGATTTCTTCTCATCTTTTTCTTCTTCTGTTTACAGGGTGAGATTCTCCCTTGATAGGAGCCTCGCTTTATAGACAGCTTAATGTTTTTCTCACATTTCACACCATTTATTTAAAAGATAACTTAGTTATGGGAAAAGGCCTTTGGTTTTCACTTTATCTTCCAATATCGGATTCAAAGTTCTCTTTTATACGATCAAATTGATACAACATCAAAAACCTCAAACTCTCCTTTAATTTTCCTATTCCTCTATGATTTTCCTCGTTGCAAGATAGCCTAATATTGAACCTGGCTTGTTGGACCAAACCCATATTGCTTTGAACCTTTTCGATACCATACTTAAAACAACCACCACCCGGGTAGAACTTGAACGTTCATTGGCCGCGATTGAACGAGATATAAGAATCCAGGAATAGTTGGAAGTGAGACATCGACAACCTGTAAATTAGCCTTAGCTTCCTTTCCTGAAGGTTGATTCTTCCCCCCTTTTTATCCTTTACTTACTTTCGGATGCCTAAACACTGTACTTTCTAAGCCTTAAGTACAGACTCTAGAACAACAAAGGCTATTAAGGTAATCGACCATGAGTAGTGGAACTTTTTGCCTAGGTCATGCGCATCCTTGCATTCCTCTAGGAACAAGTTCAATAAGTATGGCACCCAACTCATTGAGGTGCCTTCTATGCACTGGGCTACAATTGCAACAACTCCAGCTGGGACTTCCTCCCTGCGAAATTTTCTTAGCATCTTGCAGGCTAAGATTTTCATGCCCAATTGTGTGGCTACATTGTTGATTCATTTGATGATGATCCCTCTTGTCCCTCTGGAGGTGCCATACTTCTTATTCATCTCTTCCGCTAGCGTTTTCTCCTTGGTTTTGTCATCCAAAAACAATGGGGGATCCATACCTCGAATTGGTAACCCTGTTATTTGCGCAATAAGATCAACAGTTATGGGGATGGGCTTGTCCAGCCATATGTCCTATCCATGTGTAACTGCTAACAGTTGTTTCACGCATGTTGTTGCATATTGGCCTCTGCCAAAATGTGGTAGGTACAATAGGCGTAAAATTCATATTTTCTCGATCCCAGTTGCCCACTGGTATGGTTGGTTGATCAATTCTCCAACTCGAGTTGTACCTACGATCTATGTAAATACCCTCTATGCAAGTTCTAGGAACTTTGCTTCATTTGCTACATTGTGGTCTAAATATTTGAGATTCCCAACATGGCCTGGTAGCTCTGGTCCTAACTATACCCCAACTGGTATGCGTGGTAGAACAATTTTTGCTACAGGTTTCGTGCGAGGTCACCTTGGTATCTATATTTTGTCTTTTTGCTGCAGTGGTGGCTAGCTCGAAGTTCCAGTGGCTTCTGGTTGCTCCTCTGTAACCCATTTCGACCAAGCCGAGACATCTTCACCCATCTCCCCTGCTGGGTGTTCTGAGATGGTCGTTTGAGACTCATCTGACTCCACTGTTTCTTCTGAATTCAACATCATTCCATTAACTTCTGGAGTTTCTTCTGTATTCTCTGGTTGAATCTGTTTCAGGGTTTCTACTTCCTAGTTTTGTGGCTCATGCACTGCTGCTGGCATATCTATATTCATGGCCTCTGTTGCTGGCTGTTAGATTTCCTCTAGTATTGGCTTGGATTGTACTGGTATCATTTCTAGGGATCGGATTTCGTCGATATTGACAACCTCTGGCAGTTGTTGTCCACCTGCTTCCAAAGGTCCTCCTGACCTAGTTTGAAGCCTGGTTGGTATGGAACTCTAGCTGGCTTCTGCTGGCTTTGATGGTGCCATGGTGGTGAATGTCAATTTTTTGTTGGGTTCGAATAACTTCTATGATCTCTGTAGCCTCGCTCTGTGCGTTCTAGCTGCTATTTCTCTCTGTCTGTTCTCCTTTTGTGAATAGATTAGTTGTTCTCATGCTCACGTGTTGTATTAGATTCCCATGAGGCTTGTCGAGGATGCTTCCTCCATTATGGGTTTAATGCACCATAACTATGAGTTCAATGAATATCTAGCGGTTTTGTACTTTCCATTACTTATTCTTTGCCGAATCTAGTTGGCACGATTAAACTGGTGTCCCATCGGTCCTTTCTATCGTTCAATTCTACCTAGTGTTGTCTTGTCATACTTCTTTTGTCGACTTTTCTTTTCCCACTTATTTCCCTTTTGATGTGACCGTTATCCTTTTTCGAATTTGTGTTTCTAAACTCTTGTGTCCTTTTTTCCTCTGGCGCACTGTGCCTGCATTGGTTTTGTTTCCTTTTTGTTCTTTTTTGATTTTTATTTTTTGTCTGCACGGTGGATGGTCGATTGTCCTTATACAACTTTAGTCATCTCCCATTGATCATTCCTCTGATTTCTGTGCCTGCTAAATCTCTTAACTGTACAACTCCTCCATATATCACATATTTTACCTCATACGGTCCTAACCAATGCATTCTGAGCTTTCCCGGGTGCTAAAACGATTTGTTGTCATACATCAATACTAGATCTCCTTCCTTGAACGTTTTCTTCTTGATGTGTCTATAATTCCAAGCCTTGTCTCTGGCCTTCTGAACTTGTTGGTGGAATCCTGCTAAGATTCGATCTTCCTCCATGGTTAGTAACTGATTCAGTCTCTCTTGTACTGTGCCTCGTTCAGTCATTTGTGTGATGGATGCTACGCGCAAGCTTGATACTAAGAATTTTAATGGCACCACTGCTTCTTGGCCATAAACCAGTTTAAATGGTGTGTGCCCTGTAAAATTTTTGCACGTGGTCCTATATGCCCATAATACTGCTGGTACTTTGAGGTCTTAGTCATCTTTGTTGACGTTATAGATCTTTGTCAGCGCATTCTCCAGAATTTTGTTGAAGGCTTCCACTATGCCATTTTCCTATAGATGATACGGTGTGATCTTTTGATGATGGACTTCAAACTCTTTATTCATCACACGGATGATGTTGTTTATGAAGTGCGTGCCTTGGTGGCTCATAAAAATTCTTGGGCACCCAAATATGGTGATTACGTGTTCAAACAAAAAGTGTGTTGTTGTTTTTGCGATGATATTTTTTATTGGTGCGACTTTCCCCCATCTTGTTAAATATTTTGTTGCGATGATGATGTACCGATCCCATGTTCTTTTTGTCGGTGGGTTGATTGGTCCCACAAAGTCCATTTCCTACTTGTCAAATGCCTATAATGTTACTTGTGGTCATAATGGCAGCTCATCCCTTCTATTCAGTTTTCCTACCCTTTGACAGAGATCGCATCCTTGACAGTACTCCTTCAAGTCTCTATGAATCGGTTTCCACCATAGTCTTGTGTGCAATACCTTATGTGCGGTAGCTTTACCTGCATAATGCCCGCTTTCTATTCCCTCATGGGATTCTTCTAATACTCTTGGTATTTCATGTTCTAACACGTATCTTCGCAAGATGCCATCTGCACCCATCTTATATAAATGTCATGCAATCAGTTGATAGTCGATCGGGTGGACTACCAGGTTTTTCTTCTGCGTAGTGCTATATTCTTGTGGCGCAGTACCTCTACTAAAGTACTAAATGATGTCTGTGAAGTATTCATCAGCAATCTGTACTGAGAATAGCTTTGCATCTGAAAATTTGTCTTCGAGATTCGTAGGTTCTTCTCCATTTGTGACCCTTGATAGGTGGTCAGGTCCTGCATTCAATATTCTTGGTTTGACTATTACTTCCAAGTCAAATTCTTGGAATAGTAGTAACCAGCGACAGATTCTCCCCCCCAACACTGGCTTGTTGACTACGTATTTTAGGGTTGAGTGATCTATGAACATCTTAAAGTGTTTTCCCAATAAGTAGTGTCTGAACTTTTGCAGTGCATACACCATGGATAGGCCTTCTCTTTCTGTAGTGTTATAGTTTTTTTCTAAGTCTGATAGTTTTATGCTTGCAATTGCTATCGGGTGATCCAAGTCTCTTGCTTCGAGTTGTGCCAAGATAGCTCCAAGTGCTATCTTTGATGCATCTACAAGCACGTGGAATGTCTTCTCCCAGTCTGGAAATACTAATATCAGCGCGGTAACCATCTTTTCCTTCAAGGTATCCAGACCGTGTTGACACTCGTCGTTCCATTGAAACTTTGTATCCTTCCTTAGCAGCTCTTCCATTGGTGTTGTGATCTGTGCATATCCTTTGATGAATTGCCTGTAGTATCCTATGTGTCCTAAGGTCACTCTTAGTTGACTGACTTTTTTTGGTACTGGCAAGTTAAAAATGACTGTGATCTTTGCTGGATCTACTAATAAACCTTGTTTGCATATTATATGACCTAATAGTATCCCAAACGGTGTTCCGAATATGAATTTATTTATATCCAGTGATATCTGGAACTGTCTGCATCTTTCTAACATCAGCCGTAAAACTTCCACATGGTTTTTTAATAAACTATACACTGTCCAATCATCAAGGTATACTTCAAGAAATTGATGGATGAATTCTTTAAATGTTGCGATGACTACTTTGGAGAATATTGTTGGTGCATTATTTAGTCCAAATGGCATGATTGTGTACTGATACTATCCCCATTCTTTCTCAAATGTGGTGTTTTATATTTCCTCCTATGCTATCTTAATCTGATGATAGCCTGAGAATCCATCAGTGAATGAGTAGGCTTAATGTCCTCCCACATTCTCTAACACTTCATCTGTGAACGGTGTAGGGAATGGGTCGTGTAGGCATGCATCGTTCAACTTCATCAAGTCGATGCATATCCTAATCCCTCCTTGTTTCTTGTCATGTACTACCATTGGGCTTATCCATTCTTACTCCTCAACTGGTTCTATGATGTCGACTTCGAGCATCCTGTCGATCTCAGCTTTGACTTTCTGTTTGTATATTGGGTTCAATCTGTAGGGTCGTTGTCTAATAGGTCTCGCATCAGGTCTGAGTGGTATCTTCATTTCTCCTATCTCTCTGGCTATACCCTTGATCTCTATGAATGTTCTGGGAAAGAGGTCATTGTATTCGCGCAACAACTCTATGATGCTTTCTACTGTTTGCTCATCCCATTAATTCCCAATGCTGGCCATTTTGGGTTTCTCAGTTTTCCCGATGTTAAATTTCTTTACCTTGATCAGCGCAGAAATGACTTCAGATTCTATGGGTGGGACTTCCACATCTCTTTCGACTTCTACTTCTTCGATCTGAATATCGCATGGATCATCTTCATTCGGTGCTTCCTCCTGTACATGGTAACATGCCAACAGGTGCTTGATTATCTGTTTGTTTCGTTGTTGTTCTTCTGTGATCAATTGTACTTTTGGTTCTTTGATGAATATTACTCCTCTGATCCATTTAAGGGTTGCATCTATGTTGGGGTTCTCATGTTCAAATGAGAAAGTGATTGAAAATTTATGTTGCAATTTCGTCCAGGTCACAGTTCCCTTGCGCAATTCCTGGTCTGTATAACAATTCATTGGTATGCCCTCTAGAGTGTGTATGAAGTAATGAGGCCATTCTTCTGGGGGTGTCATTTTCCACAAGGTTCTGCACTTCTCCAAGTGTTCTGCTGGTGTCCCTTGTCCTTCATACTTCTGTTGTTTGTTGTTTTTCTGCTATGCATCAAACCTTATGCGCAGTAACTGCTTACATTGGTACCAATATGTGATTGTCTCCTTGTGTGCACCCCACCATCTTGCGAGTCTTGCCTTAAGTGCTAAGTCAAGTGCTAACAGTCTATGGTTCTCTAACACTACATCTTCGTATTGTTTCAAGAATGTTTCCAAATCGTTTAGTTCGTGGAAACTCGGTGGTTCCTTGATTTTTGTGCCTACCCATCTTACTGCTTGCTCTATTCTTTCACATATTCACGTGGATACTTCATGTAGCCTCTGCTTCCAGTTCTCTAAACTGATGTCTGAGTCTGTTGCACATGAAGTAATGCTCTGCCAAATGAGTACCCCATTTGCAATTGGGTTTATGTAATCCTCATCGCACATAGTTTTTCTATACAACTAGTTGATTTCCTCTAAGTCTAGGCAAGTAGGTTCTACAAACCTCTTCCCTTCTGATGGGTCTAGTGGTCCGATGACCCTATATTCTCCAGACTCAAATGTCATTTTCTTGGTTTTCAAATTGATTATGGCCTGGTTGTCAAATACCCAATCCAGACCAAGTAATGTTGGATATGGTGTTGTGTCGTCCACTATTTCAGTGACTTCAAAGTATTCTTTAGTCCGCACTCCATCAAGATCTACTATCACTCCTTTCAGTCTTCTGATCGATAGGACTCTATGTTGGTTTTCTAGTTTCAATTGAACATGTGAGTATCCTAATGTTGGATCTCCCATGCATTCCCATGTCTTCTTTGGTAATACATTCACTTCTGACTCTAGATCTAGTATTATGTATCCCATATTGAAATCCCCAATGTTAGCATTTAGTCTAAACTCCCTACTTTTTATACTTCTTGTGTGTAGTTGATTAATTGTTTTTGGTTCTAGCTTTTCTTTCGTCTCGCTGCTACATTTTTCTAGTATGTTTTGCAATATTTTCATAGATGAGGGATCACTTAATACCTTTACACATGATTGAAAAACCTTTGATTATATTTACTCGTCCCATGGATTGCATCTCGTTGGTATGATCCAATGATGGAGGCATCTCGTATTCTGGTGCTTCCTTGTCTTGCTGCGTAGTTGAAGTCGACGACATGTCCTCCTTCTAAAATTATTATCTGGCTTGCTTGAATATATCCTTCTCCTTCTGCACGTCGAACTACTTTTTTGGTTCAGTGTTCTTTTTCACCCATTGATTTTGTTCTGGTTCCTATCGAACTGCGTCAATTCCTATTTTATCTCCTCCATGAGTGACTATGTTGATGTTTCATCCTTTATCCCTTGCTTCGACTGAGATCCACTGAACATTCTGGTTGTTTTGATTCCTCTTTTCCTATATATTTACTAGTAAGGTCGAGCATTCCTCTGTATCATGGTCTGATGCACGACAATACATATAAGTTGTTGGTGGTAGTGGACATTCCCATGCATAATGTCATGGATATTGACAATTGTGACATGTTCGAACCCTCCTCTGGCGCATCCTTCTCCTCTGTAGCTTGCTCGATCACCTCTTGGCGTGTTATACTGTGGCACTTGACTATACTGCACGGTATTGTACTGAGGTTGTTTCAGGTTGTATTGCAGCTGTGTGTTATTATACAGTTGTTGCGAAATATTATATTGTTGCTGCACAGTGTTGTATGGAGCTGGGACTGGATTGGACTATAGCGCTGCTTACCCAGTCATCATATCGGCATGTACTCTATATGCATATGATGTCCTTTCTCGCATCAGCTCCATAGTTCTACAATATTTATCGTCTTGGCCCACTGACTTACAAAACATGTAATATGAACTCTTTGGGATTGTCTGGTATTTCTACATCATCATGCAGTGATAAGGGTTGTGACCTAGTTTTTTGCAGATTTCATGCCATAGTCCTCCCGGTGGTAATGGATTTGGAATACCTGCTACCATATACTGCGCAAATGTTGGGCATTTGTTCTTGTGGTGTCCATCCATCCTGCATGTGGTACACCAAAAAACTTCTCGTTTGTCCTTGTTCTTATTATGGTTCAGCTGAAATGTTAGATTCTTCAATTCCTCAATCGTTGGGTCTGTTTGTTGCTACTGGTTCTCTTCCAGTTCCAAGGTTTCCTACAAAGCCTCTGCCTTCATCTGAAATTTGTGTTGTCGTAAAGGGTATTTTAAGTGCGGGAGTAGTGATTTGAAAAATAGGTGTTGATGTTTCATATCGGTGATGAGGTATTTTAACTTTCCCTTCAGTCGCTTGAATATTTGATCGATATCCCATACAGACTCTCCTAGTTTCTATCTTATTTTGATCATCTCATTCATGTACTAATTCTCTGAGATCAACTTCTGGAAATCATTTATTAATAACTTCTTAATGTCGGCTAGTGTCTCTGTCATCCCTGAGGAACTATTTGTGTCTAGACTCATGTACCAGTCTAGTGTGTGGTCTCTTAGCATAATAGCTAGTTGTTCAAGTTGTGTATCTTCATCAGTGATCTATTTTGCTTCCCAGATATTTGCACAAATGAACAAGTGCTTTTCAGGGTATTTTCTTGCTTCTCCCCAAAATTGTGGTAACCTGATGGTGGGATCGTGTCCTACCATTCTGAATACTGAACTACTACCTCCTCCACATGGTGTAGATACTTGACTACTGTTTCCTAGACTGGCTTCTCCAGTTTTTGATCCTTGTGTATATGTACTTCCTACTCTCGTATTTCCTCCAAACTTTGGTTGTCTAAACGATGGTGTTCTCTTTGGTGTATTAGTCACACATGGGTTTATGGGTTCCACACTGAAATTAATATGGATAGGATGGCTTCCTTCTCCTCCTGCTCTTGGACCCCTTGTCTTCCTTTCATATGTTGCACATAGGATTTCCTCAATTTTCTACATAGCCCGAAGATCCTCTACCTCTTCCTCATCATTTTCCAAGCCTTTCCTCGCGGCTACGGCTCTCTTCTTGGTATTCACCTTGTATTGGTAGGGTACTCCGCTACGTGTCCTTCCCATTGACTCCAACATCCACTTAATCTGGTCGTCATTCATCATGATTGGTTCCAAGGGTTCCTCCTCTTTCTTTACCTTATCCTTACCTTCTTCCATTCCTCATCTCTCTGTCAGTGCTTCCCCCCTTCCCCCATGCACGTAGGGAAGTTTAGTTGTCTAATTCCATTGTCATTACACCTTTGTTATATAGTAATATCCTAATAGAAGTATACAGTGATCGAGTGTACCTTCCTTGAGGTCTGCATACAAATTCGTGCTCCGCTGCACTGTATGACTTCGTTGTGTCTACTGCAAACTCTGTTATGAAGCCTGCCACAATACTGTCAAGCCAAAAGTCTACTGAGTGGGTAAATTTGTTGTTCACCTATTGTAACTACTGAATCTGTACTGGGGTCCACTCTAGCTATCGAATCCAGTTCATCGCGTGGTTATCTTTCAAACTTAGTATCCACTCCTGCAATATATGTGGAAAGTCATAGAAAAAGACTTTGCGCAAATCAATAAACATGTATTTGTCCAAATATTTGTAGGGTGTTATTCTAGGGTTTCTATTGTCTTTCTATGCAAACTCTAGCTCTTTGGTTCCCAACCAGCTTTCGATTGATTCTTTCATAGGGTTCCATAGTCTCAACATTCCCTTCTAATGGATCATTGCTCTCTTATTTTCTTTGCTCGTTCCTCGCTCAACCTATCTCAGCTACTCAATCTGCCTCTATTCCTACCAATGGCAATGAAACCATTTGTTGGTTACTCTACTCTATTCTACTCTAATCTTCTTATTGACCCAGGGTTCATGTCTTTCGGGTTTACAACAAAGCCTCTAAAACTATCGGCTCTCCTGGTAAACCAAAAGGCAATACAACACACAAAATGCGCTACACAATCTCACCCAAGTTAGCTTTAATGGGTGGCTTTCAAACCCAGTTGTTTATAGCCCAGGATTGAGTATGAGATATGAGATCTATATTCAGAGCCATTTACTATAACTTGTGATTATAACCTATTGTTATTCATGAAAGTGCATTACCTTCAACAACTTATTTCCTTAATAATGCATCCATATTTCATAGCAATATAATAACCCATTCATTCATTAAGCACAATATTTAACTACTAAAAAAAGGATAAAGATATGCATGCATTCATCACATTACAAAGATATTACCATGGTTCACCCCCTCCTGGGCTACGTCCACAAAGATTTGGCTCTCGGCTCTTTTATTATGGTAGTTCTACATCTACAACGTTGTGCACTTACAATTCTCCTTAGATGGGTAAGATCTATATGAGGTGAACTAGACTACACCAGGCTCCTCAGCTTGTGATCTAATCCTCAAGATCTACCTTCTCTCATATCCTCTAGCTCAACAACTTACAAAATAGTTCATACAATAACATTACATATCGCATCAACTCATACATATCTACGATGATGCAAAGCCAACTACTAATTAAATCAAAACAACTGCAAAATCCCTCAAAATTACCAAACTGAACCCCTCCACAATACCTCAGTATCGACATTTATACATCTTTGGCTCTTCATCCATTACCATTCGTTACAAAAACCCTAGCCCTACCAATGTTAGGTCTTCCTCCCATGTGTGTGTGTTGTTCCTCCATCCAACTATCACTTTCCTTGTGCAGGCTTTCTTGCATGTGCACATGTTGCATTTCCTTCCAGTTGTCACTTCTCTTTCTTCACTCTTTGTTTCCCCACGATCATCCTTCTTTCCACTTTGGCCTGCTGCCAACACCTACCAATGATGAAATTAGGCCTAGGGTGCAAGGTGGGACAACAACTTCATGTGATTCTGAGATACACTGAGGGTATGGCCGACATGAAAAGTCAAGAGTTATGATAAATGTCTGACACACACTTTATAATTCCTTTGAACAAGATCATGAGACATATGGATAACTCAGGAAGCGTAGACTTAACAATGATCATTGACAAAATCTTGTGATCCAGGAGGCATAAAAAAACTCTCCATAGGGACTGGAAGAATAACCATTCAGAGGAGTAAAATCTAAGTAATGAGATCATCTTCCTAAGGTCTTGCTAAACCCAAAACTTGGATGAAAAGGACTCAAGAATTTGTGCTATGTTCAAAGACGACACGACTGTTGTGATAGGAGATAATATTCTTTTCCCACCTGTATTTTTTATTTTTTCATAGTACAAGAAATGATATGATATAGGAGAGGAAACAAGTGTCATGAATAAGTAACTAGTTCCAAGAAGTGGAACATACCTATGCTCAATGCAAGGGAATTCATGTAGGGCATGGACACTCGAGGGGATGTTTCTTATATGGGTAAAGGGTGTCAAGTTGCAAAGGATATATGAAAGGCACTTGCTTGGCTAGTGATGAAAATTGTTGGGGAAAGAGGATTATAATGAGAAAGTGGGAGACGGAAATAGGCTCAATGATGCAAGAAGTATAATGAAATGCATTTACAACTTAACTCCACAAGTGTTATTTTTCATAGATTTTGTCCCCTAGGCCTAAAAAAGTATAAAACAATATCCAAGAGAACTCTTCTAGCCAATGGTGACTAGAGTATTCATTTTCCGTAAACATCCTACTTGGTCTGGAAAAGGGTTAAACTTATACCAAATAGACATCCTTTAAAAAACATTTAACGAGTGTGAAAGAGACAAGTTCACTTGACAATATTTTCATTTTTTCGGGATTCGGAAAATAGCTTAACCAAGACTTGGGGGAAGTCCCATAGGTGGTAGTCAGAATGATATTGAGTAAGAAAAATGGTGTTCGAATGCAAAGTCATATCGGTACTATAAGGAACTCTCAGTCCTATGGAATAAATTATGCATGGGTATCAAATGAAAAAATTGGTTTAACTAGGGTACCCATGTTTGGTAAGTCTCTACCACTTAATAAAAACACTTCTAGTAGTAGTGGGAAGGTTTCATGTCACTAATTAATGGGTTCGTACCTAGGGCATATGAATCATGGTCTTAGGACGATGCAGAAATGAAAAACGATGTGAGAACCTATCCTATATACTAGTGATAGAATATACCTATTAGAGGCACCAACAGATGATATGACACTGGAAATCTATTAAAAAACCTGAAAAAAACTAGGTCTTTCACTATGTTATTAGTCCATAGGAAAAAACTATCTAAAAATTGATTTTTATATATTTCATTTTTTTGTGTTTTTCACTTTGATAAAGGAAAACAAAAAACATTTGGTCTTCAGCTCAACTTATATATGTTACAATGGATGAATCTATAGACATGTTTTATTTACTTAGTTATGTGACAAATGCCAATCTAAAATATAATTAGAATATGCATCGTATACTTGATTAGAACTTCTAGGGTTGTGGTTATAAGTAAGAAAATAAAAGTATTGTTCCAAAAGTCGTACACGTAGGAATCATCGGAGTAAAGTAGGATCTCTAACGTGGTAATTTTCGTTTAACTAACATACAACTAATTGGGAGTCCAAGAGAACTTCTAAATATAGAACACCATGTGAAATGGAGTCGCGTAATAGCTATATAATGGCCTTATACTCAACCAAATTATTCATTGATGGCTCCAGAAAAATGCCACCTAAGGACACCAGTTGTCTCTGAGGTGAATAGATAACCCAAGTGACAGAAGCCAAGTTTTGCGTATGATGATTAGCATCGTCTGTGAATCCTAAGTATATCGAAGACTCCGTTGACATCTTCCAACCAAGGGAAAACTCAATAAGAAAGCAGATGCCGCAAAATAAATAAAATAAAAGGATTATATACACTAATATACAAAGGTCACGCTCGAGTTTGAGGGCTCAAGCGTAATAGCTTTTAAGGTAGAGCCCATTTATGGGCTCATCCATCACATTCCCCTCATAGTCTTCTAATTCGTAGGCTCCTTTCTCTAAGACATGTTGTGTGATATAAGGATCGTGCCACATGGGGTTGAACTTTCCTGCCCCCAGCAGTTCTTTGGCTTGGTCAAAAAGGCGAACCAAGTCACCCTCAGTGTATTGTTAGGGATAGAGAGACTTATCATAATGAACCTTAACACATCGTTTGTTCACTTCAATATTCGTAGAGGAATCTTGACACTACTCATTGAGGTGCTCTAGGTATATGAGGCTATCTTCAAGATCCACCATGTCAAGTAGGAGCTCGATTTCCAATTTAAGGGAAGGGATTTTGCATTCAATAGGAATAATCAACTCCACACCGTGTACTAACTAAAATGGTGAGAAACCAGTGGAATTCTTTACCATGGTTCGGTATGCCAAAGTGTATGGTAAGGAATCATATTCCAGTTAGATTTACTCTGACTGACAGTTTTTTGCAAAATTATCTATAGAGATTTATTCACAACCTCTACTTGTCCATTTACTTGGGGATAATAAGAGGAAGAATGATTGTGTGTAAACCCTAGTTTTCATGCCTACTCTATCATCATCTCATTTTGGAAGTGACTACCATAATCAGTGACAATATCTCTTAGGATTCATAACAAGGCTATAATTTGATTGAAAATGAAAAATTTTGCAGTCTTACCATCGAATTTAATGGTAGGCATGGCCTCAACCCATTTAGTAAAATAATCCATGGCCAAGACAATATGTTGGTGCCCCCTAGTCAAGGATGGGTTGTAGTCCATGAAATCCACCCCGCACTTGGTGAAGGGAGCAACGGTGATTTGTGGGTGAAGAGGAGCTTGGTGCGAGCACATTTTTCGAGAGAGCACCTAGCAAGGGTGACACTTCTTAACCACTTCAATGCAATCTTTAAAAATTGACGGCCAAAAATAATTAACTCACAATATCTTTTGGGTTGTCATAAGCCCAGATAAATGACCACCACATGCCCCACTATGATAGTCATTAAGAACATTCTTAGCCTCCTCGTTAGTCAAACAACGATGCAAAATATTATCCACCCCTTGACGATACAAAGTGTCATCGATAATAAGGTAGTTTTTAGCCTGATGACATATACGTCGTTGGTCGTCTCTCGAAAGATGTTGGGGGAGCTTCATGGTTTGTAGGTAGATTAAAATATATTCATACCAGGATTCCAAAGACAAGATAAGGAAGATATGTTCATCCATGAACAAATCGTCATGAAAAATATCCTCGTCCAATCTAGGGAAGTCTGACATCAGTTCTTCAAAAACTAGCGATTTCTTGGACTTCGCAGAAGAAAAATCGAGATCAAATTATTGCAAAATAACAATCCACTTATTGTATTTCCCCCCTATGATACTCCTAGTAAGGACGTATTGAAATGGATTAATATTCACAACCATGGTAGTTTTGCAGAGTAAGATATAATTCCATAATATCTAAATTGCATGTACAACAACAAAGGCCATCTTATATATGTGAGAGTATTTAAGTTCAGGACCAACTAGAATTCGACTAAGGTAGTAGACAACATTCTCATGGAGCTCATCATCCTACTGAAAAAGTACCATACCAACCATCCCTTCAGATGCAATGATATAAATAAAACATTCTCTAATGTAGTCTAGGGGCTTCAGTAGAGGCGTTGATACCAAGGATTTATTAAGAGCATCGAAAGATTACTAGGCTCACTCATCCCATATGAATGGAGTGTCCTTATTCAAAATATGCATGAAACCTTTAGTTAAATTGGCATAGTTAACTATGAAATGACGCAGGAAGTTATCCTTCCCTAGCAAAACCCTGAAGTTGTCGAATGTTGTGCAGGGGAGGAAACCAAATTATTGCCTCAACCTTCATAAGATCCACCATGATCCCATGCTCAAAAAATATGAATGCTAAAATACAACCAAGCCTAATGAAAAAGATGCACTTGTGAGGGTTCAACCGAATTTGATAATAACGACATCTCTCAAATACTAGTCGAGGGTGAGTTCAGTGATCTACCCTCTTGCGAGAGTGAAAAATGAGATAATATAGGTAAGCTTCGAAGTTATGTTTAAGAACGTGAAATGCAAAGGTGATGGAACATTGAAAGGTCGCTCTGGCAATTTTAAGATTGAAAGGAATTTTCTAGTATGCAAATGTACCCCAAGGACAAATGAACAACGTATTATGTTGATCCTTGGGTTTGATCTGAATTTGATTATAACCTGAAAATCCTTCCATAAAGGAAAATACTTCACTTCCCACACACGCATCAATAATCTGGTCAAGAAAAGGAGTGTGGAAGTTATCCTTAGGAAAGGCTTTGTTCAACTCCCTAAAATCCATACATATGCGGATGGTTCCTTGCTTTTCATCTACGGGAATGGATCTAGATACCTAGTCGGTCAAGGGAACTGGTAGATGAAGCCAACATTGAGTAGTTTCTCCACCTCTAACTTAATAACAGGGGCCTTCCTAGGATTAATATCTCTAAGAAGTTGTCGAGCAGGTTTAGCATTAGGATAAGTTTTAATTTCATGCTAGACAATGTTGGGGTTAATCCCCGACATCTCTTTGTATGACCAAGAAAATACATCTTAGAATTCTTTAAATATATTGGTGTAGATATGAATTTCCTCAGGCAAATAATCTGTACCAATATATACGTTTTCAATTTTACCAGGGTTTCGAGAGATGTCAATCGCGATGGTAGGAGAGATGTCGATCATGACGGTAGGAGAGATGTTCACCATGTTCCCTTTGGAATAAATACCATGCATATATAATGGAACCATGGCGTGACCGACCATCTCACTCAGGGTGGACATAAAATCATCCCATTCAATCCTAACAAGATGCAGGAGAAAATTGGATTGATGATGCATATCATCCCAAGCCCTATCAGGACCAAACATGGCCTATAATATGGCTTCATCTGAAGGTAAAGTATCGTCAAGGAAATCATGTGAAAAATATGATTGAATGACCCATATGGACTCTAAAATAGGATCCACCTCATCTGTCCATAAGAAGGAAGGATCTAGGTCAACAATAGCTTCTAGAATAGCCTAATACGCAACTTCTACTGTGAATAGTGTCATCTCCATCCCAATAGGAAAATGAGCTTCATATGACATAGTCGGGGAAGGTACGGTCAAAGGGTCATTGAAATATGAAGTATAGAAATGAACATACCTCATCGATGATAAAGACTCACTAGACATGGAATTAATATATGCAATCAGTGTCATGAAATCAAAGCACCCATCAAGGAGGAATACATCTTGACACCAACATTCTTAGTTTCCTGCTGAGAATTATCAATAACATGGACTAAAGATCCCACCGATGCATTAGGACCAGGATGCGCAAAGGACAATTGGTCAATCATCACAATCTTTCCTTTCTAAGGAAAGCATAGAATGTGGAAAACTGATGACACAATGGATGTCATAGCATAAGTCCAATTCCTCCCTAGTATTATATTGTATTCAAGAGGCACATCAACCACGTTGACCTTGACCTCCACAATCTTTCCACCTAAATGGATCGATAAAGTAGGAAGGATACCATGGGGTCTAAAATAATTCCCATCAAATGCATTCAACATGGACATGGATTGAGATAGGGGAGGAGAGCCAATGGCTTTGCAAAATGCTAGAGCCATCACGGATGTCGAAGCACCTTCATCAATTACAGTATGCTTGATGGTAACTTTCGTACACTCCACATGGATTTGAAAGATCACGTGGTAAGGTAAGAGAGGCATAACATCTCTAACATCAACATTGATAAACTTTGAGCCACACAGGTCTAGATCTCCTAACATATATAGAAAGGCATTCCTCTATGAAGGAAACGTCTAGATCACCTCCAAAATTGACATCGTGCATGGGGTTCTACCCAAATCATCGACACTCAAGTAATTTTGGGAGGATTTGGAATTAGGATTGTGGGAAGAGAACTTAAGTACTCCTTTTGAAATATAAGGTGGAGGTTTTGGTTTATTGATATGCAAAGGAATTTATGGGGGAGGAGGAGGCTCTCGACCTAAAATAGTTTGTGAAGAACGGTAATAGTGAGATCCAGTGGCTACATCAATCTAATACTTGACCATATTGATGCAACGATGGCCACCATCATGTGTTGAAGGGTTTTGGCTTCCACTCGACACATGTCCGGTGTTCGAGGTCCCTGAGGCCATATTTTGGTTATGTGGAAACATGTTCGTTAGCACAGCAGGCTCTTGCACAATGAGCCTTGAGGCTTCCTCGATTATGGGGAAAAATTGGGTAAGGTGATCATCTTTACAAAGTTTACAAGGAAACTTCACCTTTCATTTTTCTTTCTTTCCCTCACTAGCATTATTATTTGATTTATCATTATTATTGTCATCCTTGGCTTCATTGTTATTATTCTTCCCCCCCTTACAATTATTACCACGTCCTTTCCTCTTTTTCCCTCATGGTTTCTAGTTACCATTTGGGTTTGACGACGACTATATAGAATGCACATTCATCGATGGGGTGGTGGAGGATGAAGCCTTAGATTTTCCTGCTACATACTGGTTAAGAGACAAGTATTTGAGTGTGTTCATCACCTGGTCTGTAGTCTTATCATTTTTGGATCCTACAATGCCATTGGCATGAGGCCTGGGCCTTTGTCTAGGATCATAATTTGACCGCGGTGCATCAAGGAGAATTCCATAAATCATCTCAAATTAAGCATATATAAGGTATAATTGTTGGGATTTGAAGATGCCTTCTTCCTCAATGGTCACTTGGGATGTAGAAACATACTTCGAAATGTAAGACAACAAATACTTGGGGAACCATATAAACACAAACTTTGGAAGAATGTATACTTTAATCAACCTCTTCCGTCTACACCACTCTTGAATATGATCAGAGATATGGGTGGTTTTATCTTGTCAAAGAGTCGATAAGAGTTATAGGTTAACATCGTAACGAACCATAATTTGGAAGTGATTGATAAAAACCAAGACCATATGACTAGAATGTTCATGGGTTCCCCTAGGAAACTCAATGTACCACTTCGCGGCAACCCCCACTAGGGTGCATTGAAATATCCTCAAATGAATAGAATCATCATTTAGGAGTTAGATGAGCACCATAGGTGGAAAGTAGTCACATGATCACTCAGGTATTCACCATTCTTTCCTTAAAACTTTGGAATTTCATAAGGAATCTTGGTGGGGACGGGGGGGCATGACAGATCGTGATGCACAAGGTCATTCATCAATTTCGACAAGTCTAGAAGATTCAATGTGGCTAGAAAAGGGAATCGGGGTTGCGGTGTCTGAGACCATTCTCTCAGGAAAGATTGGGTTTGAGAAATTGCAGGCCAACTAGGGTTTTGGTAAACACCATGGCCCTGAATAGTAGGATAATATCCTCCTCCGAGTTGATTCATGAAAGGTTATAAGGGCACCATACCCAAAAAAGTGACATGATAAGGATTATATACATTTCCCCTAGACAAAGTAACTCAGTGTTGGGGGTTTCCCATATCGTAAAACTGATTCCCTCCGAATGGAACACCATAGGATATCAGGGGGTTCTCCATAATAAAATAATTCGTCGGAATCGATGTGAAGGAAGAGGGAATGACGGATGAAATATAGGAAGTAGACCGAACACCCATTTGAGCACTCCATCCTAGAGCATTGAAGCTAGGATTAGGCCCAGAGGAAGGAGGATTCCAATCTCCAACCATAGGAGTCACTTGCGGAATATGACCTCCACCAAATGAGAAAGGATGATAACGAGGTGTCATGCCCCCAGACCCAAAACTAGGATTCATATTAGCCATCAAAATGGAGGATGAGAAGTGAGATTTCATGTTAGGCATACCAAAATAAAAAGGATTAGAGGCCAAAGGTTTTGAATGAGAATCATAATTCAGCATACCGTATGGGAATACAAAAGGATTCATTCCCATGGGTCGAGCAGAGCTCATGGGTTGGATAGTATTAGATGAGGGAGCCTCTGGCATCCAAACCGTATATGACAAGGGATTCGAGGGGAACCCACTAATAATAGAGGATATGGGATTTGAAGGGCTTATTGAGACATTCATATCTGACTCAATACTCATAGTAGGATGATCATGAGTCTGGGAGGTGGAGGTTTATGCAACACGCTTATTAACTCTATGACTTTTAGAAGGAATCTTCATTAAAGGATGAAGACATGATGTAAACTTCAAAGGACAAAGATATTGGTGAGGAGGTTGGTTTTTCTCCACGATGACTCAAAAATCGATATAAAATACAAAATCCTAAGGTTCACTAATAATCAAAGAGCATGCTTACAAATAAAGAAAAATGCCAATGCACACAAACATGATATGATGGTTTGAAAGGGACCTCCCGAACTAAAGTAGGCATGCCTGGACCAAGGGGGGCCTGAGACTCTGCAAAAATAGAGTGGAGGTGTCAAAATCATTTATAAGTACCCTCATAGGCTTCACAGCACAATCTGTCATATCCCTCTCGAGAGGAAATCCTCCATAAAGTTTGTGTGTTTTCTGATCCCTATCTGACTCAGGGTACTTGCAGAATAACCCCTGCAAGAAACCTATGTGGTTACCTATGTCAAGAAACTAGAGTCACCATGATATAACCAATGCTCAGGGGAGTAGTCACAAGTCCGGTCCACTGTATGGGCAGGGTAGAAAATACTGAAATATTAAAAGAACCACCTCTCAAGGAGGTAAAGGCACTAGCAAGACCCCCAAATATGAATAGAACCCCAGAAATATATTTGATGCTAAGAAGGTATTAGAGGGATATCTCTGCAACCAACTTCTTGCGATCTTGTTCTTAACTACGATGTGAGCGGAGCCTCCTAAGGAGACCAATTATATAATGGGTTTCACCACTCCATGGTTAGACACACACGTTTAGTTTCATAGCCTTGGAGAAGTTTACTTACAAAATCCTATTCCAAGGCCCTAGGTCCTATACATTTTTTTGCACTCTCAAAAATAAAATTGTTTCTAATAAATTTTAGTTATTCAATGTTAATTTTAATGGCTTCTTCTTACTCAAGAGGTGTGATCATGAAACTGATGGTATTATGACTCAGCATATAAAAAGAAGAAAATGTAAAAACACTGCTAAGTACTAGTATTGATTTTCAATGAGATGGTATGCTTCTAAATGTTGTTTCTAAGATGAAATTTCTACAATTTCAATGAAGTTCAATCTTTCCTAATATGCCAAAACTAATGAAAATTATCCAAAAGTGAAAATTCTATAAGTAAAATGCAAGAAAACAATTTTTCTTTTATTTTCAATATAATGAAAAGAAAGTGCAAGGGTTGAATAAAAACCTCACAGGCAGACCCTAATGTAAGAAAAAGGAGACAAGGCAAGAAGGATACCAAGAAGTATGTAATATACCAGATATAAAAAGTATGCAGAATAACAGTAATATAACTAGGATAATCTCCACAATAACACAGAAATGATATAAGAATAACAACAGAAATAACACTTTGATTCA
The DNA here is from genome assembly GCA_009831015.1 of Picea engelmannii. Classification (NCBI taxonomy): domain Eukaryota; kingdom Viridiplantae; phylum Streptophyta; class Pinopsida; order Pinales; family Pinaceae; genus Picea; species Picea engelmannii. The sequence goes on along the minus strand of ML786296.1, from coordinate 171,070 downwards.
GAAAGAAATGTTCACGGGCCTCTTCGAGGGGGAAACCTCCAGTCAAGAAATGCTCTATTACAATAATCTCCAAGATAGGGTTTTAATACCCTTGACCCTTATTTATACTAAATATGTCTATCAAGAGAAGCATCTAGAGGAAGATCCTTCTAGAAGCAGAAGCATCTATTAGGTCTTCTTACATCCACCTTATTCTATTTTATTGAAAGGCCTATTTTATTGACCTTTATTACATCCGAATATATTGATCTACCTATGTGTGGGATATGACCCTAAAATGTCCACCCCCTTAAAACCAAACTTGTCCTCAAGGCTTGAGATGTGGAAACTACTGCAGAATGGTAGTTGGTTCCCAAGTGGCATCTGCTGGATTTGTATCTTTCCACTGGAATAATACTTCCTTGATGGTTCTCTGACGCAGGCAACGCTCACGCTGGTCCAAAACTACTTCTAGCTGTAGCCAAATGGATCCTTCTTCAGCTAACTCGAGAAGGTTGGTTTCAATTTGGCACCTAGTTCCAATCACCTTCTTTAAGCATGAAACATGAAAAAAAGGATGTAGCTTCGACTAACTGGGCATAGATAACTGATAGGTGACTTGTCCTACATGCTTGAGAACTACATAAGGACCATAAAATTTGGGCGCTAGCTTCTGACAATGCTTGGCCTTGAGGGAAGTTTGCTTGTATGGTTGCAGTCGCAGAAACACCTAATCCCCTTCTGCAAATTGTCATTCAGAGCGACCTTGATATGATTGTTGCTTCATGCGACTCTGTGCCATGACCAACTTCTCTTTAAGGGTACGAAGAATATCCTCTCGAACTGTAAGTGTTTGGTCAACCTCTTGGACCTTAGAGGTACCCGGTAAGTATGAGAGAACTGAAGGTGGCTTATGTCCATATACCTCTTCAAAAGGAGTCATGCGTGTAGTTGTATGGTAGGAAGTGTTGTACCACCATTCAGCTAGGGGTAACCATTGAGCCCACTAATTTTTCTTTTCAGAGGAAAAACACCTCAGATATGTTTCCAAACACTTGTTGACAACTTCCGTTTGACCATCAGTCTGGGGATGATAAGTTGTGCTGAGATGCAATTGGGTGCCATGTAGATTAAACAGTTCTTGCCAAAAATTGCTTGTGAAAGTTCGGTCACGATTAGAAACAATAGAGTGTAGCATGCTATGAAGCTTGAAGACCTAGTCCATGAAAATTTGAGCCACCGTGGATGTAGTAAATGGGTGTTGAAGAGCGCAGAAATGAGAATACTTGGAAAGATGATCGACAACCACCATATGAATGATTTATTTTCCGATTTGGGTAAGTCGGTAATAAAGTCCATAGAGATATCCTTCCAAATAGCAGGTGGAATCGGAAGCCATTTTAGTGTGCCCAGAGATTTGACTGTTTCTCCCTTGTTGCATTGACACACCTCACATTCAACGAAAAAATTACGGATGTCCTGTTTCATACCATCCTAGAAAAAGGAACGTTTGACCCTATCATAGGTTTTGGTGAACCCTAAGTGCCCCACTGTGGGTGTAGCATGAAGCTCAAAAAGTACCATGGATTTAATATTTGATTGTTTACGTAAATACAAACGACCTTTGTATTGAAGCTCATCTTGGAGCCAAGAGTACCCTAGGGGAGCCAGAGCATTGGTCTGCAATTGCTGGATCAGATGTGAACATTTGGGATCTTGTAGCCATTCCTAGCACATAGTTTGGAGCTAATCGGGTACAATGAAGGAAAGAGAAAAAAGGGATCCTTCTTCTTCATATTTTCGGGACAATGCATCCGCCACGACATTGTCTTTTCCCTTCTTGTAAATGATCTCATAATCATATCCCAAGAGCTTAGTCACCCATTTCTGTTGCTCCGAGGAGGAAATGTGTTGTTCCAGAAAGTACTTGAGGCTTTGATGGTCGGTCTTAATTTGGAAGCATTGCCCCAAGAGATAAGGATGCCACAGATCAACGACATGCAAAATAGCCAACATTTCCTTTTCATAAATGGGTTTGCCCATATTCCTTTCAGACAGTTGGTTGCTGGTGAAGGCCAAAGGTCGACCCTCTTACATAAGGACAACGTCGATTCCTTTCCATGATGCATCACATTCCAACACAAAGGTCTTTGTGAAATCAGGAAGGGTCAGAACTGGAGTGGTGCACATGGCCATCTTCAAGGTTTGAAAAGCTTGAGCAGCGGCCGGAGTCCAAGTGAAAGAGTTCTTTTTTAGGAGAGCAGTGAGAGGTGCTGCAATATTTCCATAGTTCTTAACAAACTTGTGATAATACACTGTTAAGCCCAAAAATCCACACAAGCTTTTGAGAGTCTTTGGGTGCGGCTAGTCTTGCATAGATTCATTCTTTTTTGGATCCACCCTGAAGCCATCCTTGCCAACCAGATGACCCAAGTATTCTACTTCTGAGGCACTAAAATCACATTTAGACTGTTTCAAGAAAAGATGGTGCTGAGAGAGTAGATGGAGAACTTGATCCAGATGAGTAACATGATATGTCCAGGTTTTTCTATAGATGAGGATATCATCAAAGAAAACTAAGACAAAATGACGGAGAAAGAGACGGAATACATGGTTCATGAGGCTTTGCAAGGTGGAGGGGGCATTACACAAGCCAAAGGGCATGACCAAAAACTCATAGTGGCCCTCATGAGTTTGAAAGGCCATCTTGGGAATGTCTGCCTCTTTCATACGTATCTGGTGATAGCCTGAGCGAAGATCAAGTTTAGTAAAGAATTGGGCACCACTCAGTTCATCCAGGAGGTCATCAATGACAAGAATGGGGAATTTGTCTTTAATGGTCAGTTTGTTGAGGGTACGGAAGTCAGGACACATTCTCCAAGAACCTTCTTTCTTCAGGACCATGACTACAGGAGAAGAGTAAGGGCTTGTACTATGGTGGACAACGCCTTCATTAGGGAGTTCCTAGACCATTTTCTCAATTTCATTTTTTTGTGAAAATGGGTGGCAATATGGACGAATATTGGGAGGAAGGCTTCCGAGTACAAGGGGAAAGGAATGATCATGAACACCACAGGAAAGAGGGAGTTCGTGGGGAGTGGAAAATGCCATTTGATGTTTAGACAGGAGGGCTTGGAGGTCTTGCGGCACCGGGGGTGTCTCTGTTGCTTGTATGGCATGGAGTTGAGCAATGACACCAGAATGACCTTTGTTGAGCAAATTTTCCATGCGATGGGAACTAGTGACCACAGGTGAACCAACAGTGATGCCTTGGAATTTATATTGGTGGCCTTCGTGGTCGAATTGCATGGTTAATGCCTTAAAATCCATGAGAATGGGACCCAAAGTTATTATCCAGTCTGCACCCAACACAATGTCACAACCACCCATGTCGATAGCAAACATATGGGATTTTATGTGGTAGTCACTGATTTGGAGACACACATTTTAACAACGCCCTCCACATTTCATGGAACCACCATTAGCAATCATGATTTGGAAATTGTTGACAACATGGATGTAGCAATGAGTTTCTTGGGCAATGCAGCGATGAATAAAATTATGGGTGCTTCCACTATCAATCAAAATGATGACCTTCTGATGCTTGATGTAACCAATTAGCTTGAGGGTTTGGGGAGTAGAGAAGCTAGTGAGAGCATTGAGGGAAATGATAGGTTCGACTTTGGGAGGGTCTGAGGGAGGGGTGATGTTAGTGATTTCAGGTGACTTAGACACAAGGGGAGTTTCAACATCCTCTTCCGAAATATCCTCAGAGATGGCCATAAAAATCTTTTGTTCCTTACACTTGTGGCCCAGGAAATATTTTTCATCACAATTATAACAAAGGACTTTGAGTTGGCGTTCAACCATTTCATCCCTGGTCAATTTTTGGATCTTTAATGGGGCAGAGGGAGTAGTGGGAGTTACGGGTTTAGGGTGAGGGATAAAGGAGGGTTTTCTATTTTGAGAGGATACAACCTGTTGTGCTTCTTTATCTCTTTTAGTATCCTCCACCCAACTCGAGGGTTGAGCCATGAGGACATGGGCCCGAATCTCCTCCTTGAGGCCACTGATAAAACACTCTTGAAAGAAAGCATCAGTCATGCCCTCTGTTCGAAAAGCCAGGTGCTCAAAGGCAGCTATGAAGTCTTCTGTTGTTCCTGATTGTTTCAACTTTGTCAAACAGACCAAATGGTTGGTGTCCATGTCAAATCATTCATAAATCTTAGTCACAAATTGGGTCCAAGCAATATACCCTTGACGGGAAGTTTTTCTCCATTGCCACCATTGCCAACGTTCTCGATCTAGATGGAGAACACCATACCGAAGTTTGGCCAAGTCATCTGTAATGCCATATAAAGAGAAATAACGTTCCATTTGGGTTACCCAACCAGTGGGGTCTGAGCCATCAAATTTGGTCACATCCTCCCGCGGAAGGCCTAGGTCATGTTGAAAGTGATGGGGCTGAAAGGTATGGGAATGGGAGGAATGTTCACCTTCAGTATTTGGAGGTGCATCAAAGAAAGGGTCATCTGTAGGGATCTTCAGTTTGGTGCAGAGTGATGGAAAGACAGATTCAAGCTGGGTGGTCATTTTTTGTTTGACTTCCTCCATTGAGGACTGCATGGTTGTATTGATGGACGAATCGATGGTGGCAAAAATAACACTGAGTTGTTTCACTTCTTTTTGGGTTTTGAGGAAACTAGATTGCAAGGTGTTGAAGCGAGATTCTAGGTCTTGGCTACAGGTATGGGCCATGAGGATGGGTGAACTGAAAAGGGGTGAGCGTGGTCAAAAATTTTGCCAAAAAATGATATGTATGAATGTGATAAGGGCGAAGAAATGAATCCAATGGAATAGGTCTCAAATAATGGTGAAAAAATTTCCAGACTTTTTTTTTTTTTTTTACACCTGTAGAGTTATACTCCAGTCTGAAGAATATTGCAGCGATGAAATCCCCAAATGCTTAACCAGAAAGAAATGCGTATTTACTTGGCAACCCGAACATAGTTATGTGGCAATAGATCTTGTTTGTTTTAATTGTTTATGTTTCTGTCCCCCAAGGGTTAGGTATTCAAGGGTTCTACAGACAAGGGTTTGCCCTGTGCTATATCTCTCTAATATATGTGCAGGGTCCAATAGTAGTACTCGGCCCAATATCTCAGGGCACTAACTAAGGAGGATAGACCGTACCCTTAGTCGTACTACTCGACTACCCAGGTACTAGAGAGTATCTTCCTGAGTGTTGTTCTCGGTGGCACTATAGCAGTCAGGTGGTCGATCGGTTTATCTAAAGAGGGCTTCAGGAAATCTAGGTCGATCTGTACACAAGTGTTGTTTGATGCAGTACCACTCGAAGGGGTACCAACAGGGGTTACAAGGGTGGCCAACAGATGTGCACTTAAGAACCACCTGTATTTCCTGCGCGTATGAATCCCTCAACCACGGGTTTATGTGTGTAATGACAGATCTCTGTGGCTTAAAGATGTTGGAATATGTCTCTACCCTGAAAAAAAATTCCCACAATTTTTGTCGAGGAAAGTGATTTGATACCACTTGTAATATACCAGATATAAAAAGTATGCAAAACAGAAATAAAATGCTAGAAATGGTAGAATAACAGTAATATAACCAACATAATCTCCACAATAACACAGAAATGATATAAGAATAGAAACAGAAATAACACTTTGATTCAGAAAGCAATGTCCACGGGCCTCTTCGAGGGGGCAACCTCCAGTCGAGCAGGGCTCTGTTACAATAATCTCCAAGCTAGGGTTTTCATACCCTCGACCCTTATTTATACTAAATATGTCTATCAAGAGAAGCATCTAGAGGAAGATCCTTCTAGAAGTGGAAGATTCTATTAGGTCTTCTTACATCTGCCTTATTCTATTTTATTGAAAGGCCTTATTAATATTGACCTTTATTACATCTGAATATGTTGATATACCTATGTGCGGGTTAGGATCCTAACAAAGTAACTACTCATACCAATGTGCAAGGACAACAAATGAAAAAAATGACAATAGAGGAGTTCGCCCAAATAATTCACTAATAAAGCGACTTCCTATCACTCTCTACGCACCTAATAGTCAAAATAGGCATCGAAGAAGTCTCAGCAAGCAACAAATATCACCTAGAAAACACCAAAGTCATCCAAAAAGGATAAAGAGATAGTGTATGCGATTGTTCGTAGAAAAACTCGCATATGTACACACCCTAAAGGAAGAGAGCCTGCATGTGTACACACCCTATTAAGGGAAAGCCCGTGTATGTCAAGGAAGACACTTCCTAGAAAAGGGTTAAGCCAAACAACTCATATACAAGGAAAATTATAGGTTGTCAAGCAATAGACAACAGAGAAACTTAGGAAAAAAGAGAGCAAATCAAGGAGAAAAACACCCAATACCCCAAAAAGGAGATCTCCCCAGTGGATTCGCCAATTTTGTTATGAGGAAATTCTCTCTATGGCTAAGGGAAAACAACAACAGACAGAACAACACCCATAAATCAACACTAAACTCAATTATTTTGTATAAATGAAATACTAACAAGAGAAGGTTGGAATCCTACCTCGTCTGGACGTGAAGAAGACCATTGTTGAGAACGCGACCCAAATATCTACACCTACAACTTGTCTTCAACAACTAAGATACACAAACATGTGGTAATGATATATAATGTTAGCATATAAATCAATATAATCCATTAACATACATAAAAATACACCCATGGAAAGCAATATAAATATTTGCAAGATATCAATTGGATGAGAAAAGAGTATTTCTATTAATGTAATCGACAAAAGTACATAGGTGATATACTTTTGTAATGACACATATCGGAACCAAGAAACAAGTCTCTCTAGCTGGGCCTCCACCACTTCAATCATCCACAAAGGCAATCTCACATGTAGGAGTCAATGAGGTTCTCCATCACAAGATAGGAATATCTTGGGGCCTGAACACAAGAATTTTATACTTTCAAGGGCAAAGGGATGCAGACTCAAATGAGGTGAAATTTCTCCAAAGTGTATTTCTCTCAAGGATGAATTGCGTATCTTCAAGGCTTGGATATGGCTCGATTTATAGCCTCCAAATGGAATTGAAGGGTCAATTCAAAGAGTTTCCAGTATATGGAAGGTCAAAGATCATGGATCTTGTGACATGGCATGGAAACCCGACGCAATTTTAATTTATTGAGTGCCAAACCCAATTTATGTGGGTTGTAATGGATCATCCTGTGTATGCACGCATGCTACATAACTGGCAGGTCACGTACATGTATAAAAATATGAATTTTAAGCTCTTGAGTGATAAAAAATAGGGGAAATCAAGTCTACAAATGGAAATGGAAGGCCATCCAAGAAAAATGTGGTGTAGAAAAATATGTTATAACAATATTATTTGTCGCCATCATCCTCTTGAACCAATACCATTCCAATGGTGGAAATTGATGCGGCAAGGTAAAAGGTATAATCTTGCATAACATTTGGGGGATGGAGTAATGGAGAATGAGTTAATGCATGTTTGAGAGCATCAAACTATTGTTGGGCTTGGTCATCCCAAATGAAAGGGACGTCTTTTTTTAACAAACACATAAATAATTTCATAATTTCTGCATAATTATGGATGAAGCAGCGCAAAAAGTTTGTCTTACCTTGCAAACTTTGAAGTTGGTTGAGGGTTGATTGAGGAAATGACGATAAGATAACCTCAACATTTAAGGGATAAACTTGAATCCCTTGTTTGGAGACAATGAATCCCAAGAGTCTTTCAATTTCAACACAAACAATGTGCATGCAAATTCAAGAAAATATTATATGGCAACATCGAAGAAAATGGCTCTAAGGTGTTCAATATGATCCTTTCATCGAGCAGAATGATAAGGTAAGTCATCAAGGTAAGGATCCACAATATGATTTATATCATGAAAGAAATATGACATGGCTCGCTAGGAAGTGGTCCTAGCATTCTTAAGGCCAAAGGGTAGCTTACAATAAGAAAATGTCCCCCAAGGTTAGATGAAGGTCGTCTTGTGTTGGTTGGATGGGAGTATATTGATTTGATTATAGCCAAAACAACCATACATAAATGAAAAGATGACACTTACCAGAGAGTTTTCAATGATTTGGTCGATAAAGGGATTAGGGTAATTGTCCTTGGGACAATCCTTATTAAGGTCCCTTTAATCGACACAAACTTTGATAGTTCCTTGTTTTTTCATGACTAGAATGATGTTGGACACCCATTTTGTTAATGGTAAGGGGTAAATAAAACCTAATTTCAATAGTTTTTGGGCCTCTTCCTTAATGGCCATAGTCTTTCAGGGATGTACTAGGTGAAGTTTCTTCCGGACAGGTTTGACCCCAGGGTAGGTTTTGATCTCATGAACAATGATGGAAGGATCAATACCTAGCATTTCTTCATAACTCCAAGGGAAAACATCACATAATTATTTAAACAAGGTTATATAAGCTTTGATCTCTTGAGGTTAGAAATTTCAGCCAAGTTGAATATTTTCCATGATACCAGGTTTCACTGATATATCGATGGAAATGGTAGCTATAATGTTCCCTAAATTCCCTTCAGACATAGTGTCTTGCGTAAGGATGGGAGATTGAGGGTTTGCGACAATATCAAGTGGAACAATGGATTTAATGTTATTCTCTACCGTATCCATATGTGGAAGGAAATATGATCTATGATGATATTATTCCTAGGGTGACTGGTATATGCTCAAAATATTCATTATGGAATCATCTGATGGGAAAGTATGTATGCGATAATGAAAAGAGGACAAATAGGAGTCTAGCTAATATGGTAGAGATTATAGATCTGATGCAATGAGATTTTGGTCATTAGAATCTGGGATGTAAGAAGAATATTTAATCTCATGATATGCATCCTTTATTGGACTAAGTGGCATGGTGTCACCTAGTGATTCAATTTCAGATGGGCTAGGTACTTCCCAAGGATTAAATTATTCAATGGATTGTTTTATCGTAGTTGAAAGAATGTTTATCGTGGCAACCTGATGTGGTGGATATGGTGTGGGAAAGGGGAAAAATCCCATGAGTGAGGAATCCTTGAGGAGACCTACCCCCACACTCGCATACTCAAGATTGAAATGTCCTAGGAAAGGGATATTATTAGCAGAGTGGTTTTGGATATCGGGTGTGCAATAATCGAGTTGGTCAATGGTCACAATTTTCACTTGGAGGGGAAATTGAAAATGGAAAAATACCAAAGATGTGACAGTATTCATTGCATAAAACCAGCTACGACTAAGCAACAAGTTATAATCCAGGGGTGCATCGACCACTTCTACATCAAGAGAAATAGTTTCCCCCCTCAATTCCACATATAAGGATTTCAAGAGTCCATAAGGTTAGAAGACACATCCATCAAACTCTTTGTGGGTGGTATGAGATTGGTTTAGTTCAGGAGAACCAATGTCCCTCCGTCAGGATAAAGACATCACACAAGTTGAGGCTCCTTTGTCCAAAATAGTACGATGGATATTCCTCCCATGAATCGTGGTGTGAATTTGGAATGCAAGGTGGTGGGAGAGCCTAGGTTTGAAACATTATAGGTTAAACATGATAATATTAGATTCATCTAGATCCACAACTCCAATAGTTGACAACAAGGTTTTTATTGACTAGGATGGTTTTGTATAACTTTGAGTGTTGACATAGCGCAAGGTTCTTATGCCAAATCCTCAACATTGTTGTAGTTTTGTGCATCATGGGCACTTGAATTAAATATCTATTTTCAAATCTTTTTCTTAAATGGATGCAACGCAGAGTCAGAAATAGGCCTCTGTGTTTGAAGAGGGCTAGAAAGTGGAGTAGTGAAAGTGGAGGGATTGTCTATAGCACCTCCATTGGCATTTTTTTCTGGAGGGGTGTCATATGTCTTGCCTCTAGTTGTTAGACTAATCGTCTTGTTACACATAAAGACATGGGAGCTTGTGGAAGAATCCCCATGGTGAGGATGACCCATGTTTCCCCCTTGTGGAGGTGCGAGATTTTGGGAAACCATTTTTTGTTACTAAGGCAGGAAAGAGTCGGTTAATATTGTGGGTTGGTAGGTTCCCTTGAAGTAATTTGTGACTTCCTCACGATGGGGCTAGTCTTTTGTGTAATGGTCATCTTTGCAAATCAAGAAAGTAAAATCTACCTTCTATTTTGGCTTGGTTTCAATAATTGTTTGAGGTTTTGTACTCTCCTATTGTTTAGAAGATTTTTTTGATCTACCCTTATTTTTCTTCTTGCCTCCAGGTTGTTGCGATGAAGCAGATTGAATCGCATTCACCTTGGATTTTTGTGTAGGAGAGGGAGAGGATTTGGTGTTGATAAAAGTCTGTGACAAGGCTGGGGTGTAGGTTGGTTGGCCTTGTTGTCTATTAAATTGGGTTTCATACTGTATTTTTATGGAACCCACCATGTCATTGGCATGGGATTCTAGGGATGGTCTCAAAGGATCGTTTAACGTACGAGGAGCATGAGGAATCAGATCATAAATTGTGTCAAATTGGGAATATACCAAGTTCAAATATTGAGCATGGTTGATTCCTTTCTCCTTAGTGACAACACCTCCCATGGTGACATATCTAGTAATGAGTGGTAAGAGTGACTTAGTGAACCAATATGCCAGGAGTTGGTCCAGAATTGCAGCTTTAATCAATCATCGTTTCCACCTCCTTTCATGAATGTGATAAGATATATAGGTGGAGGTGGATTGCCTAAGAAATTTTAAAATATTGATACCGATCTCATATCGGATTGACAGTTCAAAATGAGTCAAAAATTCCATAGCAAGGGAATTGATGTCACCAAAGGACTTTCATGGAAACTTGATATACCATTTTGTTTCTAAACCCGTGAGATTTATCTGGAAAAGTCTTAATCAAATGGAATCATCTATAAAGTAGTTGGAAGAACACCAAATATGGAAGGTCATTACATGATTGTTCGGATCTTCTCCAGGCTTCCCATCTAACTTCGGGATATCAGAGGGCAGTTTTGTAGGGATCAGTGGCTAGAACGAGGTGTGATGTATGGTATTATTAGTCAAACGTGAAAAATATGGTAGATATAATGTAGAGAAAAAGGGAAATTTTTGGTTGGTTTTTGAATATTGGTAGTATTGATGTGGCATCTGGATACCAGTAGGATCATATACTGGTTGTGATGCCATTGTAAAACCCGATGGTCCTCCCATACATTGTTGTTGAGAGGGTTGGGGAGTAGGAAACATGAGGTTCATAGGTTGTGTGGGAAAATATGCTTATGGAGTTATGCCCGTCAGATTAGGTTGAATCCATGGAGTGTTTGGAACTCCCATATATAGTAGGCCAGTATAAAGGCATGTAGGGCCTGCCGAAATGGTTTGCCCTTAGGCTTAAGGTTGGTTTCCAGTAATGGATTTCCCTGATTGGTTTCTAGTAAGGGGTTTCCTTGGTTGGTTTCCAATAATGGATTTACCCTAAACTGGTTGTTGCTCCCAATTTGGTTGTTTCCCCCAAGATGGTTGTTTCCCCCATGTTGAATATTTCCCTGCAGCTGAGGTTTTCCCCCCAATTGGAATGTACCCCCCCAGTGGGAGGTATGGAAGAACTTCCCATTTGAATAGTTTTTGTAGGATGAACAATTTTTGTCTCTGTCATTGTGTTACCTACTTGAATGAGAAGGGGAAAAAACAAGCTACTTGTAACAGGGCATGAGGCAACAACATTGTTGTCCACTTGACTAGAGGGAAATGGTATAGAATGTCCAAGTAAAGTACTTGGTGTGAACAAGAGTTGTGCTTACATGTTGTTGTGGCAGGGTAATATGGGTTAACGATGTTGCCCACAAAGGAGAAGTACCACTATTGGTGATATGTATCAGAGCAACTATATCAAGGTCAAGTGGGGGTATTACCATTCCATATGTATATTCAGGTGGTTTTGTATGCATGCCAGAAGATCACATATTGAACGTACTAGGTGGAAAGAGATAAGAAGAAAAAGAATCAATATACCTTGTGGATGGAAATTCAACAAGTAGTGGGTTAAAAGGACCAGTAAAAGGGAGATTTATTGGAGGAATAGATCCTTCCTCGATGGTTTTGACCGCCCCTTCAAGATGATCACTCGAGGGAGCTACACTCCAAATTTCAGAAGCAATATCTTCGTTGATAGTTCCTTTATTGGAATGTTTGTGTGGAGGCTTGGGTACTTCACAATCCAACCCTTGCAGTCTATGAGATCTTCGGAGACCTTGGTTAGCCACTGTGAAAGTATAATAGAAATAACAATCCCTAAGGCCAACCATGAATGTCGAAAGAACACACCCCTAAGAAATCTAAAGGTAATTAACAAAGAAAACAATAGGTGAAAGTATCTTCCAAAGACAGGATATCAAGCCGTTAGTGAAGATATGAGCAACTACGAAAATCCTTACACAACAATCCCCCAAGGTGAAAATAAGATCCTACAGGAAAATACCCTCCTAGTTCATTGAAGTGGAGATTGAATGTTTGGCATAGGTACCACAAGAAACCTCCCTTGCATAAGGAACCCCCCTTGTCGTCACCTGTGTGGAATCATAAAAGAGTTTACTATGTTTACCAATTTACAACAAACAGTTGGGGGTATATTCGACAATTAAGAATAGAAAATAAGTATGGGAATGTTGAACACAAATATGTGGCCCAAAAAATAAGAATAAATGGTGTCATCCCCAAACTTGCAATAGTCCCTATAGGCAAACAGAAGAGGGGAAATTCCAATCAATCGCTTCGCTTGACCTCGTTTTTTACTCCTGTGTGAGAGGAGATTTCTCAACTAACGTTGATTGCTACTACTGGATTTTTTCTCTCTCTAGTATTATACAGTATCGTTTAATAGCCTTGGCTATTTTACTCACTTCACCCTAATCCAAAGGCGTTATCCTTACACTATTGTTGGTGTGCTATAAAACAAAATATTTCTAATTGATTTTACTAAGCACACTAGTTTATTTTTAATGGTTTTTCTTTGGCCAAAATGGTGCACGAAGGTGAAATTGATGGTGTTATAACTCTACTCCAAAATCATGCAGAAAGAATGAGATGCAAAGATCTTGTTTCAATGAATTTTATCTTAGGAAAGGAGAGGCTCTCTTTTTCTTCTTAATGCAAATAAATACCCAATATAATGCATCTTTCACTTTTCTTTTATCAAATCGAGAAAATTAAAATGTCAAACTATAAAATTAATGTTCGTGAAATCCTAAAATCATGAGAGCTCTTAAAAATGTGTAACAAAATACTCCACCTATGAAAGTAGGATGCAAAACGTTTTTTTTCTTCTTTTCAAATCACATGAAAAACTCAGAAGATAACCTTCTTTTTCTTTTTCTTTCAATCAGAATGAAAAATTCAATGACACTTGCAAAGGATACCAAAGCTAAAGAAGATGAAGAAAATAAGTGCCCAAGGAATAAAAAATTCAACACTTGTTCAAACAAGAACCCAAAACACAAAGTAAAGGGAAAAACACTTTTTGAAACATCAAAAATAAAGTAGAAAAAACAAATATCAATGCAAAGTTGCAGCAAGTCCAAAGAGCTCAAGAGTACACTCAAGGGATCGAAAGTTTTCCCAAGAAGATAAAAACAAGAGACTCAAAAACAAGGCTTAATTCCAGATAAGCAGCCTCCAAATTAATGAAAAGGATCCCAAAAACAAACAAGGAAAACACTTAGAAGTCTTTGGAATCAAGGTAACAAAAGTTAGAATACCTACAATTGATGAGGATCAAGTTACTGATGGCATAGACTCGACCAAAGGATCAAGTTAACCTAGGCCAATCATGTACATTTCATAATTTGAAGGAATTACGAACTCAAAAGAGGAAACAAAACATATGATAATCACTAAACTTCATTCAATCAAAGACACAATCAAGAATGGAGGATTCTAATGTAAGGGTCTAAGATAAAGCATTGACATAGAGGAAAAATAAGCTCCAAATTCACTTAGAACAAGGATTATTGCCCCTGTAACACTATAGACAGGGTAATGAACAAGGGATTATCACTCGCTAAGACATTGTGGGGTGGAGCTGATTAGGGTATTATCTCCATGTATACCCTTATGGGGGAGGGACGAAGTCCTAAAACTCGTGAGAAAGACAAAAAAAATCCCATATCTGAGATAAGATCAAGTGTCTGACTAAGTAGGATTTCTAGTGATGATGAAGGAGGGGGGAAATCAAAGAAGATCCATACTATCAATAAGGATTTCTAGTGTTTCATGGAAACCTGCATAGGAGACCTAGTTAAAGCATACACAAACAAAGCTTGTCAAGAAAAGGAAGAGAGATACACAATGAAGAATGAGAATCAATGTATATTATGATTTAATCAATGAGTGAGTGATATTCACTTATATACGCAATGGAATCCTATAATTAGGAATGCATGCATAATAGTGATGGTCTAAGATTAGAAAGTCTAAAATAGAACTAGTCAGTTAACTCTCACTAAACTAGTGTTACTCCCACTGAACTAGTGTGTCGAATATAGAAATTTCTCCAACACCCCCCCTGAACATCACTATGGAGTAAAAAATTAGTCTCGACTACTAGGCCATATTAGGTACTCATGTACAATGAAACTAATGAAAAATGAATAAAAGTGAGGAAAGAGGGAAAAACACGTGGGAACAAAACTCCCCCGCAAAAGATAATGTATCAAAAGAAGAAAATGGCAGATGCTAGGTAAATGTGTTCTTCACTGCAAGACGATCCCGCAAAGTCTGAAACTTATGCTCACTAAAAGTCTTCGTGAAGATGTATAAATATTTATGGATCTGATGAAGTCCTTTGGAAACCTGTCTAGCCTTGTACCTCTTGATCATGTGGACCCATCTGCACCTGAAAATATTCCTTTTTATTGGAAGTGGAACGAGATGCGAAGTATCAATATTTAGGAGTGGGTCATACTCCTTTTGCATGGTTGATTTCCATAATGGCCTTCCCATGTCCTCACTGTAGAGTTGTTTATTAGAATATTGAACCATATAGCAATGCATGGGCATCATAGGTTCTTAAACTGAAAGTAAATGAGAAGGATCCTCATGCTGAGATCGAGTCCTTGTATCCAATGGATTCCCTCCAAGGATACCTGCTTCCTGAAGTGTGAACTATGCCTTCTTGGGCATCTGTTGAAGATTCAGCGCTGGCTTCTTATCTGGATGTACTACATGCTTATTTCCATGTACAAAATCTGAGTGTATGGAATCATCTCTGATGGCTGAAACTGACAGAAGCACAAGATTATATGCATGTTGCACTGGAGGTGCATGTAAAGTAATATCCTTATGTGTAAGTAGAAAAGAGGAGTCGTCATCAAAAAACTTAGTGAATTTTTACAACCTTGACCTGTGATCCACCTCACTAATTGGAATGATGGAATTGTCATGCATGTCAATTACTGAAACTAAATCTGACGTAAATTCAACCTTTTTACCTTTTTGAGTGATATGATAAACTAAGAGAAGATTCATATAAATCTTTGGAACATGTAAAACATTCTCAAAACTTCCATTGTGGAGTTCCACTCTCCATTCTCCTGCTACTGCTACTGGAGTATCATCCCCCATGAGAATAGGGGGTCTTGAACATGGACTCAAAGAAGATAAAACATCCTCTTTCGTTGCCATATGATGGTATGCACCAGAATCTATAATCCATGAAACTGATGAGGAATCAATTGCAACCAAAAAATGATGATTACCTTTAGTAGGAGCATGATCTTCTTCCTTCTGCTTCTTGACTCCCTCTGGAATGAAGTTTCCAAGGTTGTTTTTCTTAAGTTCATGTGCCATAAGATCGAATTGTTTCTTCATGCATGTGGATTCTTCATGATTCGATTTATTGTAGTAAGTGCAATGTTTTCCCTTCTTCTTCTTCTTTGAATCTGAAGAGTCTTTGGAACCTGAAGAATCGTTAAAGGGTTTGGAATATCCCTCCTTCTCGTTATATTTCTCATTCCCGTTCTATTTGGATGATCCTTTTCCATCATGCATGGTGAGTGCATATTCTTTGGGATCCTTGATGACGCCCATCTGTATGAGTTTTATCTTCTCTTGTGTAAGAGACTCAATGAACTGAACCAACGTAGGCATTTTCCAATTTGTTCCAAAAAGACATCTGCCATAATGGAATTTGGAGACATATACATCGTATTTTGGTCCTAGATTGGCCAATATTGTTAGAATAAGTTGTTTCTCTTGTGTATACTTGTCAATACCACATTCACCCAAGCTCAATAGCAAATATTTAAATTTAGTAAAAAAATCATGTATATTACCAAAACTTTTAGGGTCTAAGGTATTCAACTCTACCTCAAGCATATGACCATGCATCTCATCCTGCTTTCCAAAGAGTCCTTCCAAGGTGGTCCAGCTCTCATTTGGATTCTTGCATGCCGCAACATGAAACCATAAATCAGTGGATATTAACTCAAGAAGTAGTCATGCGACCTCATCCTTACGATTGGCCCATATGGTCTTCTCAAGCGCTGATGTAGGCTTTGTTTCTGTCACCATTGTCAAATTATACAGTCCTTTTATATTAAGTTGGAATTTGGCCTTCGGATTCCATTCAAAATAATCGTATGGTGTGAGTATTATCACCAAAATCGATTGAAGAAGTTGCATTTCCTCCATCCCTGCTATTGATTTTGAAAAGATTCTAAAAACCCAGATCATGGATTCCAAGATATGACTGATGGTGCTATGGAAACTATATATATGATAAAATAGCTATATCTCCTAAAATATGATAATCCCTATGTTATACGTCTCTGATCCAAATTCCAGCCCGTCCCATATCGCGTATTTCGAGATATCGCAATTTTACTACAGAAAAAAAAAATTGGAGGGTTGTTCAATTGTCGCACCCTAGAGAAGGATAGAGTGTGATGATGATGAATTGCCACACCCTAGTGAAGAAAAAAGTGACACTATTGTGAAAATTTTCGTAAGTCTGAGTGAGATCATCGCACCCTTTTATAGGGATAGGATGGGATGATTCCAATTGTCGCACCTTTCGATAGGGATAGGTCGCGACGATGGCGGAAACAATTTTTACTCAAATCATCTTTCACTCTTCTCTAGCTTGTCTGGGTTGATCCAAGCAGCCCGACTCTGATACCATGTCATTTTTTCATGGAAACCTGCACAGGAGACCTATCTAAAGCATAAACAAACAAATATTATCAAGAAAAGGAAGAGAGATACACAATGAAGAATGAGAATCAATGTATATTATGATCTAATCAATGAGTGAGTGATCTTCACTCATATAGGTAATGACATCCTAAAATTAGGAATGCATGCATAATAGTGATGGTCTAATATTAGAAAGTCTAAAATAGAACTAGTTAGTTAACTCCCACTGAACTAGTGTGTCGAAAATAGAAATTTCTCCAACAAGGATTAAGTGAAAAAGAATAATCAAAAGGCTAGAAAACACTAAGGAAATATCAATATGGTTTGATCCCAATTGGAGTCACTGATTTCTATTGTGGAAAAATTTTCCCTGTGGATAGGTGAAATTCCCCTTGGATCAAGAACCCTTTGATCCAAGACAGAGAGGAATACATTGTTTTCTACTTTCCCTCTAGATATACTCTCTATGCCAACAGTCAGAATGAGAATATAAGGATAGAATACTTACCTCTTTTCCATCATTTTTTATTTCTTCTCCAACCCTTGATCTTGATGTTCAAGCTGTAAGATAAATCCTACAAAGAACAATGCAATACCTCCTTCTTCTACGATGTATTGTAAAATAGAACAAACCTATCTATGATGAATTAGACAACAATATACATGCATATGGTGAAAAACACAAGAATGAGGGGAATAGGCCAAGTTATATATTAATGGAAATAAATCAATAGTGAAGCACTTACAATCCCAATGTTGATATTGCAACAACTCCTCCAAGATCTCGTTTCCAACCCCTTGAATGCCACAAAATCATAAGTATGATGCTCTAAGTTCCCTCTCTTTCACTCAAGCATGCCCTACATTATATAGGCATTGATGAATAACAACCATAAGATAGTTTTGAGGAGAGGATGTGGTCAAATGAGGATTTAGATGAACCAAAAAGATTGACCTTGCCTTTAATAGAGGGTAGCTCAAACCAATCCCTTAACCAACTAAAATCTCTCGGAAGCACCCTCACAAAACAAGACATGATGGTTGCAACTACTTCATCTCCTCCACATAATTGAGCACATAGTGAGACTATCGCTCCCTCTAAGTGTCTTGGGGAGGGATGATCATGGTTTATCCCTCCTTGTATATGGGTAGAGGGGCGATGAAGCTCGAACAAGGCCAAAAATGCAAGGAAGAAGGTAGTATTTTGACCTCCAAGTGATATATTTCCTCTTCAACATGTCTAGGGATTATGACATACACTTCCTCCTGGTGATGAAATTGTGACACTTAGGTGTGTAACAATCATGGGTCTAATAGGGTACAACATGTGATGATCATTGCACATCAACAGTTGATCCAGATTATTTTTGGCACGGAATGAGACCGGAGATATAACACAGAAATATACAAAGATATTGCAAGAGTGAAAATAATATTATAGAGATATATCATAAACATAACAAGAGGCACATATATACAGTAATACACAATTTCTATTAATGAGCAAAATGTACAAAACTGTAGAAATACAAAGTGAAAGACTCACTAGAATGGTGCTAGATTATCTCTAAGAAGAGATGTGACAGCTACTCGCATTAGAAAGAATATGGATTACAATGAGGCTCTAAAGGCATTTTTAACATAAAGAAAATCCAAAACCCTAACCCCAAAAGATAAAAATCCAACAATTTTGTGGACCTTGTTTTGAGTAGTTTGGTATATCAACTTCCCGGGGGCATAACTTTGGAATACGATCTCCATTTGGGGCACATGATAGCTCATTGGAAAGGTATCGTAGAGCATATTCATTTTGTGGGCTCAATGAGAGCCTTTGGCTATCATTCATGTGCTCGATCCCAAAAAAACTTCATTTAGGCCCTCAAAATGGCCTCAGAAGTTTAGGAACCGAAAAACTGTTAAAAATAGTAAGTTTCCAGAAGACTGTTTTGAGCAAGTTGGAATAGGTGGGTGGCCATCGATATCCACCTGGATCAATCCTCCATCAATAGGAATTAATGGTATCCATTGCGTTGAGTGCCTAGGGGAGAGGGAAAAGTGTTTACTAAATCTGCATCTTGATGAGTTGTTTGCCTCGCTGGAGAAGTTGCGTTGCTTAACTTGTTGAAGTTTGTCACGAACGTGTGGCTGGAAGGGTTGGACCTTTTTAACCAGTCTAGATACATGAGATACCTATGTGTAGAAATAATATTTATGCTTTGTTGCAATCTTGTCGACCTACTTTTGTTGGATAAAAGGTACTTGGAAGAAGATGAATTTTGTATTGTCCTTATGTTCACCTTTTGAGCAGATTGTGAAGAATATGAATTTTGTAGTATGACATTCTACCTTGTGGCACTGTTTAGGTGGGACGGTAGTCATAACTACCTCTGGTATTGTGTAGAGATGACCCCCCAGATTAACAATGACACTATCGAGACTCATATATAGCATGGTGCTTCCACATATATGGATGGTTGAAGAGAACATCACAAAAATCGAGCATGGAAACATCACATAATACTTCATCCTTAAAGGGATGGATGTCATATGAAAAAAGGAACTACTGGCTGACACAAAGATTATGTCCTTGGTGAAGCCACTCAATGTTGTATGGTTGCGGGTGTGGTGTTGTCGACAATCCAAATTGTTTGATGACATCTATTGATATGAGGTTCTTCTAGCTTCAATTATCAACAATGAAATGCAACGAGGTCCCCTTCACCCACATCTTTGAATGAAAGAGGTGCTCCCCCTCTTTGGGATTTGTTGGTTCTTCTGGTTGAATTATTGCAGTCGCAACAGTAGCAATGGGTTTTTCATCGATGATTTGTCTTTTACTAGTATTTTATGAATCATATTCTGAATCAGGGTTCGACTCCTTGTATTTGATCTCGGCCACCAATGATTATTTTGAACTACATTGATCGGTGTTGTGTCAGGGGATTTTGTGGAAGTCACGCCATTTTCTAGTGTCTTTCTTCATATTTTTCGTTGCCCTTATTTTCCTGTGGCTTGAACTAGTTTTTTGAAGGCTGGTTGTTAGGGTCATCTTTACCATACTTTGGTTGTTGCAGATTTGCAGACCTGAACTCCTGCTTGTTATGGTGCTTAAATTTCTTCTCAATTTTAAAAACATATCGATAAGAAGCACCCAATGATGAGATGTCCAGAAAATCCATTTCAGTTTGGATGTGTTTGTGTAGAGCCCCACGGTATTTTCGAAGCAAATGTCACTTGGAGTCTTTGATACCCATATTCGTGCATAGGGTATGGGAGGTATTGGTGAACTCTGACACTGCTTGGTCCCTCTCTCGATGCAGCATGGTCCATCTCATGTACTGGTCTTCACGGTTTCCAATAGGGTAATATTGTTCCTTGACCGCATCCACAAAAAAAACCCCAAGTGGGCTCGGCCTCATATATTCTAGACTTCTCTGTGGAAATTTTCTCCCAGTAAGTTTCCCACCAATGTTTGACATGGGGGAGAGCCTTAAGGAGTGAGAAGTTGATCTTTTCCCTGTCGGAAAAATTGTGAGCAGAGAAATAACCTTCTAGCATATTTAACCATTTGTCTAGGGAATCCGCATCTATGTGACCTTTAAATACGGGAATATAAAAATTAACATGTACCTTGAAAGGAGAGGTTCTTCCAAAGTGGTTGCTTGATGAAGATGCACTAGCTACTATCGGAAGGTGTTGAAGGATATGGGAAAAATTCTCCATTATTTCATCCCTTTGTCACATGAGAGCTTGCTCAAGCAACATATTGATAGAATCTTATGCTCCATCGTTTTTCTTTTCTTCCACCATGGAGGGTTTCTTGGGAATGCGAGAGAAATTATCCTTAAGAGAGACAAGATCGAGACCCAAATTTCTAGACTCGGACCTCGTTGGGGACATGCACTGAAAAACTATCAAGAGCAGCCTACTCTAATACCACTGATCCAAATTATTTTCGGCACGAAATGAGAGCGGAGATATAAAATAGAAATATTTAGAGATATTGCAAGAGAGACAATAGTATTACAAAGATATATCGGAAATATAACAAGAGGCATATATATACAGTAATACACAATTTCTATTAATGAGTGAAATGCACAAAACTGTAGAAATACAGAGTGAAAGACTTGCTAGAATGGTGACAACTTATCTTTGAGAAGAGATGTGATGGCTACTCACATTTACAATAAGATGGATTACAACAAGGGATGATTTTAAGGATGGAAATTTGTTTTAAAATGTAGAAACCTTGGCGAATCTTACTAATCCTTCATATGCCAACTATAAATGTTTGGCGATATTTTTGTTAAAATATTCAAATTTATAAGGATTTTATATAGTTTTTATAAAATTTTGGCGATTTTTAAGGTAAAATAATTTTACGCTATAGAATTTGGGCAAATCATTTTTAAAATAGCAAATCTCGTTTTTGGAAAAACCATGGAAAATTAGCTCATGAGCGAAATTTAGCCCCTAAAATCATCCATGATTTAATTTACAATGAGGCTCTAAAGTCCTTTTTAACCTAAAGAAAATCCAAAACCCTAACCCCAAAAGATGAAAACCCAACAATTTTGTGCACCCTGTTTTGGGTAGTTTGGTGTATCAACTTCTCGGGGGCGTAACTTTGGCATACGATCTTCGTTTGGGTGCACGATAGCTTGTTGGAAAGGTATCATTGAGGATATTCATTTTGGGGGATGAATCAAATCCTTAGGTTATCATTGAGGTGATCGATCCCAAAACAAACTTCATTTAGTCCCTCAAAATGGCCTCGGAATTTTAGGAACCGAAAAACAGCTAAAAATAGTAAGTTGCCAAAAGACTGTTTTGAGCCAGTTGGAATAGGAGGTGCCTATGAGGTGCAAAAATAGAAATTAGAGGTGCCTAAACTGATCAAGAAGCTAAGGAGGAGAAAGAAACAAGGAGTCAAGGGATAATGACATCATCATCAAATATATGAGCTTGATGTAAGTTCTCTATGATAATATAATATATCAATGGTTTTCCTCCCAAATGGTTTGTGCTCATTATGAAACTTTTTGGATATGATATTGTTATTGATATATCTGATTAAACACAAATAGATCTAGGATTTGAACACCAAATAAAGAATTGAAAAGGCATTGTTTGTATTTTGTGTGCAGGAAACATATTGCAGAGATTGGAGTTGGAACTCCATATCTGCATCAGTTGGTATATACGAAGGAAAACCTACAAATCAAGGTATGTTCTTTCTACCAGTCTTAGGTTGATTGTGAATCTAATTGTTTGAGTCTAAGAAACCATAGAAATCTACACTTTTCTATATAGGATCAATAGGAAGATCCTAGGGAGATCTTGTTGTTCATTCAATGATATCCCTATGATATTTTATCCCAGAACATATTTGGTGACCATACTAAGGAAGACTCTTATGTAGTTTGAATCTCTTTTCTAATCCTTTCCTCTACTTGTTTATGATTTTTTTTTGTTTTTCTTCCATAGACTCCTCTGGAGTCTAGATCGGACACAGATATGAAATATCTGGAACAAATCCATACTTTCCTGAAAAACATTTTTTTTACATCATTGTAGGTTATAATACAGTAGTCACATGATCATCATCATTGGTTAACGAGCTTGTGTCTCGCGACGATCTGTGAAAACTTCATAATTGCATAAATACCTAGGATTTTGAAATTGGGTTGGTTCTTCGGATTCATAAATTCATTGAATGGTCTATTCTGATAGTGATCTTACCTCTATTTGAGTTATTTAATCGTGTGATTTTCCTTCAAGTTCAGTTTTTAGTGCATTTGTGTGGCATATTTTCATTTCTTGGATAAGTTTATTTTATGTCTGAGAGATTAAATGAAGTTGGGAAGAGAACCCAACAGATCTGAGAAGATCTGGTATTGCTTGACATTGTTTGCATTGGTTTGTTCTTGCATAATTATTGTCCATTGCTAGATCTATCCTCCTAGATGAGTTTTGGGTGTGATCTTAGTAGAGACATTGGAGTGGATTGATATAGCATCACTTCCAATTTCCTACAACCCCTTTGCTTATTTTTGTTGTTGGTTTTCCTTGTTGCATTTTTTTTATTTATTAGATCAGGAATCCCTTTGCATTATAATTGGAAAAAAAAACAACAAAATACAAAAATTGTTGCATGCTTGACTGCTTTTGAAACATTAGTCAAAAGAGTGCATAGGTTCTTCATTGTTTGGTTTCAAATTATTGAAAAAAAATTAGATATGAATTATTTGTTGGTCGCTTGGTGTGTGTGAGGTTTCATTTTAAAAATTTGCAAAGAAAAGGAAAAAGTATCTTTCCCTCCCATAGCTAGATTTCATTGAATTGAAAAACTTTGCATTGACATCTTTTCATTTGTACGGTTGGGTCAAGAGTCATAACATCACCAAAAGTTTCATCTACTTCCCTTTGATTTAAGAAATATCCATAAAAGAAAAATGTGTAATCTAAAATTCATTACACACTTTTCTTTTATATTGAACCATCATTAGATAAGCTTAGGGCCTTGGAATAGGATTGGAGAGTAAATTATACAGGGCCACAAAAATGAAACTTAAGAGTCATTAAAGAGTGACAAATCCATTCTTGCAACCAGTTTATTAGGATCCTCCTCTAACACATGATTTAAGCACGAGGTTTGTTACGAGGAAAATATCTCTATGGCTAGGGGAAAACCACAACAGATGGAAATGACTACAGAAATCAACTCTAATCTCAAGTATGCTACATAAAAAAATATGCTAACAAGACAAGATAAGAGGCCTACCTCGTCCAGACATTCGATGAAGTCCATCGTTGAGCACTTGACTCAAAGAAATATACCTGCAAATAGTCCTCAACAACCAAGTAACGCAAGCATATGGTGATAATATATGATGTTAGCACATTCAATAACATAATCCATCAACATTTATAACAAATACACCCATGGAATAATAATTCAATTATTTGTGAGATGTTAATTAGACGAGAAAAGAGTATTTCTATTAAGATATAATCAGAAGAAGTGAATAAGTTATATACTTTCATGTCGGCATGGTTCGGAACTGAGAAACTAAGTTCCTTCCAGATGGGCCTCCACCACTTCAATCCTCCACCAAAGGAAAGCTCATATAAGAGAGATAATGAAGTTATCAATCAGTGAGGGAAGAGCTTGGGGGATGAACAATATGTTCATACTTAAAGGACAAAGGGATGTAGACTCAATGTGAAGTGAATAGTTTCTCCATAGTAACTTTGCTCTCAAAGTTGAATTCCTTCTCCTTTTTTCCATAGTTCGTATTTGGCCCATTTATAGCCTTAAAATGGAACTGAAGGGTCGATTCAGAACATTTCCAGTATATGGAAGGCCAAGGATCATTGATCTCATGATGTGCAATGGAAACCCGACACTATTTTTCAATTTTGGGCACATTTCTTGATGTACACGGGTTGTAGTGGTGCAACCTGTGTATACACATGTTGTATAGTAGGAAAGGTATGTATATGTGGAAAAAGTATATTTGTAGCTCTGGGATTTGAAAAAAGGGACTTTAAGTCTGCATAGGGAAATGGAAAAATGCCTTATGTGCAAGATTGCATGGCGTGAGGCAAATATTTCTATAATAGATTCCCCCTAATGTGTGAGGTCGGAGGAGTATCTGCAATGGCCGAAATAAATTATGAAAACCCAGAAGGGGAGTAATGGGGACCTAGTTGCTCATTACAATCTGTACTGACTTTGCGTATACTGCAGATCCATGTGAAAATATAACAAACAACTTTCCATGGACATGAATAGGAAAATACAAATGCAGTTACATGCCAAAGGTTGTCATATTCACGAACAAGGAACAATAAAACTAGTCTCAAAATCAATCTGAAGATATCTATATACAATGGAGTACAATCTGATCTCCCATGATCACTGAAGTCACACAGGTACTGGTCTAATGAAAAGGTAGGAACAACTCAGGAAATTTGTGGCTACAAACTAATGTCTTCAAGTCTTATACACAATCCACCAAAGGTACAAGTCTACATTATGTGAATAAAGGAGTTGAGGTTGAACACAATGAGACTTCATTTGATTATCGATCATTAAGGTACACTGTTAACAAATGCGAGATAGCCTATCGATGATGAAAGTAGGTATCAAGGCATCGAGTACATTATTGAAAGTGTGAATAAAGGATTCGGGGTTGAACACTTGAAGAATCCATCGATCAAGAGACATTGATGTATTCCCAACTGTCGATGGCAAGAGAACCTGCCACTAATGATTGCAAGCCTCTAGGTACTCATAAGAATCTAGGTCTCATTTCTAGAATAGATGAGTTGGAGTCAATGGAAGGAGACTCGCTGAAAGGAGAGCATTAAGGCATATCTCATCATTCAACATGAGGTATAAAGTAGGAGCTTGATGATTTCGAGGAAATCAAATGAAGAACATGTTCACGAACCAACGACCTTGTGTGTCTTTCGCATGTGCCAAGTGCAAGAGGTACACGAAAAATACCCTCTGAATAGAAGCCAATGAGGGAAAATTGCTGACAAAGATGAGGAAACCACCAATAAGGCTAATGGCATCCAAGACACTGCATGAATCCTAATGTGTGAATAGATGTCTTGTCGTTGAACACAAGGGAAACCACCCAGTCAATGACCAATGATGAAATGTTGATTGTTGGGTTCAAGGTTACCTACCAATGAGGAAAGTAGGACCAGGGTGTGCAATAGGACTACAAATTCATTTGATTCTGAGACAAACTGAGGGTATGGTAGACATGAAAATTCAATAGTTCTGAGGAATGGTCGATACAGGTTGATAGACATCCTTTGAACAAGAGAATGAGACATATGGAAGAATCTGGAAGCATAGACTCAATGATGAAACCATGATATGTAGCAGGCATCAATTAAACTCTCCATAGGGACTAGAAGAGTAACCAGTTGGGGGAGTAAACCCTTTGTAATGAGCTCATCTTCCTAAGGCCATGTTAAACCCAAAATTATGATGACAAGTGGACTCAACAATTTTGTGCTATGTTCGAAGATGACAGGACAGCTGCCAATATAAGATAATACTCCTGTCATGCCCATATTTTTTTTTTCATAGTCAAATGAATGGTATGATACATAGGAGGGAACGAGTGTCGCAAGTAAGAAAAACTAGTTCCAGTAGTGGAACATACCTATGCTCAATGCAAGGAGGTCCATGCGAGAGATGGACACTTGAGGGAATGTTCCCTCCTGGGTATAGGGTGTCAAGTTTCAAAGGATATAAACGCGGCTCTGCTTGGTTGAGGATGAAAAACTGATGAGACAAATGGTTTATAATGCAAAGCGAGAACCGACAATAGGCTCAATACTTCAAGCAAGGGCATGGGATGCAATCACAACTTAATGCTAAAAAATGTCCTTTTTCATAATCTTAGTCTACTTGGTTTGAAAAAGGGATTAACTTGTACCAAATTGATGTCCTTTCAAATCCAATTTACGAGTGTGAAATAGACAAGTTCACTCGGCAATCTTTTCTCTTTTTTGAAAATTAGTAGGGAAATATCTTAACTAAGTCTCATGACCTTTCCAGTCCAATTTAACGAGTGTGAAAGGGACAAATTCACCTGGCAATATTTTATCTTTCTTAGACGAGTTAGAAAAGAGATTAAATTAGACTCGCATGGGAGTTTCTAGGTGGCATGTCATGGAGGAGGCCAAGGCTCCCATGCTAGACTTCTGTGGAATGTTAGTATTTTACAAATAACTGATACAAGCTTGGGGAAACCCAAAGCTCTCCAAATCGAGGAGGATAAAGTTCTAGTGGAGGCTACCATCCCCATGATATATCGGATAATGTCTCTTAATTGAAAGGACATAGGAGGAGGCATTGGATACCCCACAAGACCATCCCAATAAAAGGGAACTTCTCCAGGACTTGGAGGGAGAGTACTTGGGGAAAGTAAAACTCTCTCTTGTTCAGAATGTGTAGTACCAGAAATGCTAATGGCATGGTTGAATGATGCATCACCCTCCAAAAGGAGAGTTGGACTAACCAGATATTGCACTGGTGTGACCAATTCTTCAACCGTTGGTTGAATAGGATGCGTGAGAATAAGACCAGGAGATGCATCACTCTCTAAAAGAGGAGTGGTTTCGGTTGAATATTGCATCGACATGACCTCTAGTTGAACAGGATGTGAGACAACAAGGTCAAGAGATGCATCAACCCCTGAAGGAGGAGGAGTGTCATTCAAATATTTCATCGGCATGACCACTGTATCAACCAAATAAGAAACGGAGTGTGGGGAAACCACAGATGACTCGAAACCTAAAGGGTCCTCAAGTGAGAACCATGCTTTCGGTATCCCGACAGTATCAAGACACAAACGAGTAAGGTGATTTCCTTCGCAAGTCCTGCAAAGGAATCTGGCCTTACGTGTGATACATATAGGCTTCTCAATCGTATGAATGCCCCCAGCATCATTTACAATGGTTTGTGACATACTCTCAACATGATTGGCAGAGGATGGAGG
This sequence comes from Picea engelmannii, assembly GCA_009831015.1. NCBI lineage: Eukaryota > Viridiplantae > Streptophyta > Pinopsida > Pinales > Pinaceae > Picea > Picea engelmannii. The sequence continues at coordinate 143,346 of ML786296.1, read as the reverse complement.
TTCATCTCCCACATGATGTACAAAAGTTGGAGATGTGATATCTATATGACTCATGGAGACTAGAGCGATGTGCCCAACATGACTAGCAGCAGCTAGTTGCGGGTCTTCAACATGACTTGCAGAGGTCGTTGACCAATCTCCAACATGACTAGCAATGGTTGGTGATGGAGCTCCAGTATGACTGGAAGTGACTGGACAAGTGGCAGTGGTGAGTTGTGGCATTTCCATTCCATCATGCGCCTGACTTTCACAAGACGCAGTCGAGGAAGGTAGGGTCCAAGTATCGTTAAAATAGAAAGTGTGAAAAGGAACGGATCTCTCTGACGAAATGGGCAGGGATGATTTTAAGGATGGAAATTTATTTAAAAATGTAGAAACCTTGGCGAATATTACTAATCCTTCATATGTCAATTATAAATGTTTGGCGATATTTTTTAAAAAATGTTCAAATTTATAAGTTTTTTATATATTTTTTATAAAATTTTGGCGATTGTTAAGGTAAAATAATTTTATCCTATAGAATTTGGGCGAATCATTTTTAAAATAGCAAATCTCATTTTTGGAAAAACCATGGAAAATTAGCCCATGAGTGAAATTTAGCCCCTAAAATATCCCTGGAAACGGGCCTACTAGACATGGTGTAAACATGGTGAATCGGTACCATGAATTCGAAGGTACCCATAAGGGATGAATACATTCTGACACCGATATTCTCAATTGTCGAATGAGAATTGTCAACCATAGGGATCGACGGTACAACAGATGCACTGGGGATAGCATACCCAAAGGACAATTGGTCGATCATCATGATCTTCCCATCGTGAGGAAAACAAAGAGTGTGGAAGACAGACGATACGACATTAGTCATAGCATAAGTCCAATTGTGTCCTAGTAACAAGTTATAATCGAGGGGTGCAAAAACCACCTTGACATACACCTCTACCATCTTCCCACCTAACTGGACCGGAAAGGAAGGAATAATACCGTGAGGGTGGCAGGAATGAACATCAAAATAAGTCAACATGGTCAAAGACTAAGAGAGAGTCAGAGGGCCAAGAGATTTCCAACAGATCAGGGACATCACACATGTTGCACCACCTTCATCAATAACCGCATGCTTGATGGTATATTTTGAGTAACCCACATGGATTTGGAATGCCACATGGTAAGGCAAGTGAGGCTTCACATCTGTGATGTCAAACTTGATAACTTTCGAGCCATTGGGATCTAGATCTCCTAACACAGATAGCAAGGCATTCCTTTGTGAAGGGCAGGTATGGAGTACCTCCAAGGACGACATCGCACAAGGGGTTTGACCCAGGTCCTCAACAATAGAATAATTTTGGGCCGATCTAGCATTTGGATTGTGGGTATAACACTTGAGTAATCCTTTCGAAATACAAGGCAGTGGCTCTTCTTTTTCAATCTACAAGGGCGTCTTCGGAGTAGGAGGAGATTCTATACCAGGTACAATTTGTGGAGAACTGTAATCGCAAGACCGGGTGGCTACATTAACCTGAGAATTGACAGTATTGATGCACAAATGGTCACCGTCTTGTGCCAGTGGGTTTTGACTCCCACCGGAAACATTTTTTTCATTTGAGGAGCTCAAGACCATGTGTTGGTTATGTGGAAAATGATTCATCATTACGACGGGCGGTAGAGATAAGAGCTTCACAACTTCCACAATTTTGGGGCATAAATGAGTAAGGTGGTCATCTATACAAATCTTACAGGGAAATTTCACCTTACGCATTTCTTTCTTTCCCTCACCGACATTTTTGTTCTTCCTCTCATTATTACCATTGTCCTTGGGTTTATTATTATTCTTCCCACCCTTACGATTATTATTACATCCTTTCTTCTTATTCCCACCTGGTTTTTGGTTACCATTTGGTCTGGTCAACGATTGCACGAAATGTACATCCGTTGACTGAGTGGGCTTGGAATACACAGATGAAGTTGTTCCTTCTGTAGACTAGTTTAGAGACAACTCTTTCAGATGGCTTGTCATCGAGTCTACAGATCCCACATTGGCATAGCCTACAATGCCATCAACATGAGGTATGGGATTTTGTTTAGGGTCATATTTTGACCTTGGTACGTCCGAAAGAATCTCGTATAACATCCCATACTGAGCATATATAAGATCTAACTGTTTGGATTTGAAAATTTCTTCTTCTTTAGATGTAACCCTGGATGTAGCAACATCCTTCGAAATAGGAGGTTGTAGAGACTTAAGAAACCATTCTAACAAGAATTATGGGGGTATGCAGGTATTGATCAACCTCTTCTGTCTACACCACTCGTGGATGTGATCTGAGATATGAGTGGCTTTTTCCTGGCATAAGGTCAAAAGAATTTCTAGGTCAGCATCATAATGAATTGGCAATTGGAAGTGGTTAAGGAAGACTAAAACCATCTAACTAAAGGTCTCTTATGCCCCCCTAGGTAGCTCGATATACCATTTCACGGAAACCCTGGTGAGGGTGTGTTGAAATAATCTTAACCAAATGGAATCATCATTAAGGGAATTCGAAGAGCACCATAAGTGAAAGGTGGTAACGTGATCGCCAGGATCCTTGCCATTCTTACCTTCAAATTTTGGAATATCCGAAGGAATCTTGGTGGGAACAGGGGGCCATGTAGGATCATGACACACAGTTCATTCATCAACTTAGAAAAGTCTAGAACAATGAGCATGGCCAGAAAAGGGATACGGGGTTGTGGCATCTTGCCCCAAGCTCCCTACAAATATTGAGTTTGGGGAATCGCAGTCCATCCAAGGTTCTAGTAAGCACCATGGCCCTATCCGATATAGTAAGACCCTCCTCTAGGTTGATTAATAAGGGGTTGTATGGGAATCATTCCAGTAGGAATGTTCTTATGAGGGTTATAAAAATTTCCCCCGGTCAGAGTGGCTCTGGGTTGAGGGTTTCCCAAGGTGTGAAATTGACCTCCTCTGGGTGTGAATCCGGAGGATAAAGGTGGATTCGTCATGCCAAATGTGTTGATTGGAATTGGCACAAAGGACGTGGGTGTAAAGGATGGAGTCTGGACCATAAGCTATATATATTCTGTCAGGTTTCTTACTCCACCCAGAAGTAATAGGATTAGACCCGGGGTTAAAAGAAGGAATGCCTCCCATGGTAGGAGTCATTTGAGGGATCTGAGAGCCACCAAATGAGAATGAATTATAAGGAGGTGCCCCCAAGTCCAATTCTAGCATTAGGGCCATCGATTGGGATGGAGTTTGAAAATTGCGATGTAAAATTCGGCATACCATAGGAAAAAGGACTAGAGGCCATCTGGATGGACTGAACAATATAGCCTGGTGAGTGAACAAGAGACCTGAATGGGTTCGTGGCAATAGGTCGAGTGTTCACTATAGGATGGGTAGCGGTGATGATAGGTTCTTGTGATACTACAACCATTGTGGTTGAAGGAGTTGAAGGGGTACCATTGACTATAGTAAGTGTGGGAGTTGAAGGGCTCCCAGTATGTTGATGAATCATTTTAGTACTCATCCTTGTAGAATCACAAGTCTGATAAGTGGAGGTGTGTGTACCAGTTTTAGTAACTCTATGTCTTTTAGAAGGAAAACACTTGAAATGTGGTGGTAACTGTAACAAGCAGAGAGACCTGCGGGGAAGATGGTCTGGTTCCACGATGACTTAAGACTCAAGATGTAAAAACAAATTCTAAGGCCAACTAGTAATCAAAGAGCACACCAAAAATAATCAAATGGCCAATATGAACACAAACAGGATAAACTGGTTGAAAGGGGCCTCCCTCCCTAAAGTAGGTATGCCTCACCCAAGAGGGGCCTGAGACTCCCTACTAAAGATCAAAGGTATCAGAATTAGTTATAAGGGCCCTCGTGGTCTTAACAACCAGTCGGTCAGACCCCCCCGGAGAGGTAATCCTCCATAAAGGTTATGCGATGTCCAACCCTTATCTAAACCAGGGTACCTGTAGAATAACCCTTGCAAGTAACCTATGTGGTACCTAAGTCAAGCAACTAATCAACCACAGTATAATCGATGCACAAGAGAATAGTCATAATTCAGGTCCACCATATGGGCAGGGTAGCAAAGCCCAAAACCTTGAAAGCACCACCTCTCAAGGAGGTAAGGGCACTAGTAAGATCCCCAAATACGAATAGATCCCCAGAAATATCTCTGACTCTAAGAAGGTATCAGGGGGATATCCATTCAACCAACCTCATGTCACCTCATGCTTAACCTTGGTGTAAGTGGAACCTCCTGATATTACCGATTATACAATGGATTTATCCACTCCCTTAGTCAAACACATATGTTGATTTAATAGCCTTGGAGAAGTTTACTTACAAAATCCTATTCCAAGGCACTAAATCCTAAGCTAGTTTTTGCACCTTAGAAAATAAAATCCTTACTAATCAATTTTAAATTATAGTGTTAATTTTAATGGCCTTTTTTACTCAAAAGGTGTGGTCATGAAACTAGTGATGTTATGACTCAACAAGTAAAATAAATGAATATGAATACAATGCAAAGTCCTAACTTCAATATCCAATAAATGATATGCTTCCTAAAAATGCAATTTTCAATTCAATTCTACAATTCTAAATAAAAATGAAAAATTTCTTTACATGCACTAAGATAAATGACAAAGACTCAAGAGATCAAAATGTCAATCAATGTAAAATGCCTAATATGTTTTATATTTTCAATATAAGAAAAATGAAAATGTAAGGACTGAACAACAACTTGATATAAAGACTCTACTGTGTATAGACAAAGACAACCAAAGTAGGATCTCAAGGAGAAAAACACCCATCCCAAGGTGCAAGGACAATCAAAATGAAAATATGATGAGAAAGGAACCACCCAAAAATTCAACCAAAGATAGATTTCTTGTCATTCCATGGATACTTAACAGTCACTACAGAGACCCAAGAAGACTCAGCAATCATCAAAACCTACCCAACAACCACCAAACCCAGCAAAAAATCAACAAAGGTTGATGTACATGATTGTTCAAGGGAAAAGCGCGTATATAAACAGCTTGCAAAAGGACAGAACACAAATGTACGTGACTCTCAAGCAAAAACCCATGTATATGTGTCAAAACATAGCTAGTCTAAGGAGAAGGCTGAAAGACTCAGACCTAGAGTGAACAAAGGTTTTCAAGTAATCATGCAACAAGGAATTCAATATGAACGAGAGAAATACAAGGAGAAAAACACTCCAAAGCCCGAAAAACAAGATTCAATCCCCAGTATGGTCGCGAATTTTGTTACGAGGAAAATATCTCTATGGCTAGGGGAAAACCACAAAAGACGGAAATGACTTTAGAAATCAACTCTAATATCAAGTATTCTACATAAACAAATATGCTAACAAGACAAGATAAGAGGCCTACCTCGTCCAGATGTTCGATGAAGTCCACCGTTGAGCACTTGACTCAAAAGAATATACCGACAAATAGTCCTCAACAACCAAGTAATGAAATATGGTGATAATATATGATGTTAGCACATTCAATAACATAATCGATCAACATTCATAAAAAATACACCCATGGAATAATAATTCAAATATTTTTGAGATGTTAATTAGACAAGAAAAGAGTATTTATATTAAGATATAATCAACAGAAGTGAATAAGTTACAGACTTTCGTGTCGGCATGATTCAGAACAGAGAAACTAAGTTCCTTCAATTTAGGCCTCCACCACTTCAATCCTCCACCAAAAGCAAGCTCATATAAGAGAGACAATGAAGTTCTCAATCAGTGATGGAAGAGCTTGGGGGTTGAACAATATGTTTAGACTTAAAGGACAAAGGGATGTAGACTCAATGTGAAGTGAATAATTTCTCCAGAGTAACTTTGCTCTCAAATTTAAATTCCTTCTCCTCTTTTCCATAGCTTAGATTTTGCCCATTTATAGCCTTCAAATGGTACTGAAGGGTCGATTCAGAACATTTCCAGTATATGGAAGGCAAAGGATCATTGATCTAGTGGCATGGCATGGAAACCCGACACTATTTTCCAATTTTGGGCACATTTCCCAATGTACGTGGGCTATAGTCGTGCAACCTACATATACACATGATGTATAGTAGGCAAGGTGTGTATATGTGGAAAATTTATATTTTAACCTCTGGGATTTGCAAAAAGAGACTTCAAGTCTGCATAGGGAAATGGAAAAAGGCCTTTTGTGCAAGATTTCATGGGGTGAGGAAAATATTTCTATAACAAGGTTGCATCGGGGAAAGTAGGGAGATTACCCCTCTCTGCTTGTTTTGGTGTTTTTGGTACTACTTCAATTGCTATGTTTATGGTGGTTTCTTTGTCGTCTCACCTTTGAAGCTCCAAGATTAGTAACCCTGCCCTTATGTGTAGTCAGACCTATGACTATTCACTCGGTCATTGATTGTAAGGTGGTAGCCTTAGTGACTATTCCTAGGAAGCCACAGAGGTTATTGCAGGTGGGATATTCTTGTAATACCTGGGGAAGACATTCGTTCATGGTCATCTCAGTTCTTCGAGACGGTGTTTACATTAATAAAGTGTGCTTGGACCAATCATGGCTATCTTGCGTAGATCATCGTAACTGCTCCTCATACCTTCACTAGCCAATCTTGTGGGGACTTCATCTCCCCTTTAGGGTTGGTTTTAGGAAGGTCCCCTGAGCCAATTTGTTTGCTTATTGTTATCCTAGATTGATTAGGAGTGTTCTCTTTGAGTCTGAGTCTAGGTTTTCCTTATCTTGAATTGTGTTTGTATTTGCACATATTACATTCACCATGGTTGAATCACCACATCGGTCTCATCGACTACGAGAAATTGATCAAATCACAAAGGTACAATCGCCTCTAAATCGGTGCGATATAAGTGACAAAGAATTCGAAGGGTCTTATATTTGGTTTGAAAAGACTAGTTTGGTCAAGGTAGAAGTGATAGGTGAACATCCTCCACCAAATTTTCATCCTCCTTTGACTGAACCAGACGCACCTCTACTTTTCCAAGTAAGGGAAATTTTTAGTGAGCATTTTTCTTTGTTTAGTCATCCTCCCACCATTTCAAGACTGAATGTTTCATCCAGTGTAGTTGAGACATCGAGCCCATCTTTAAGTGGGAGTAGAGGAAATCCCCTTGCGGGCATCCCCATGATGCCCATGTTACCTTCCCTTATCACCATTGGACCTAAACTATCCATACATTTTTCTACATCTCCCTTGATATGGGGGGTGTCGGCTATATCATCCTTCCCATTTGATAGTATACCTAGCATTCCTACACCCATCCCATCCATTTCGATTCCCACTTCTGGATCCTTTTTTGGTGGGGGCGTGATACTTGGTTTCAGCATGGGAGGTGGAAATATTTCCACTTCCACCAATCTTATGAGTGGCCTGGAATCCTCAGGTTTGGGTGTAACTTTTGTTGATACTGAGAGGGGGGTGAATCAATATCAATTACAATTTAAAAACTTTTTCAACTTATACTTCAACCATATAATATATTCAATTATATCCAATGAGAAATGAACAATAGTAGAAGAGTTACACAATACACCATCCACAATATATGATAAATAACCAATAGTTATTGTTCAAGGGAAGTAATGACCTCCAAAGGTAGCTACAACTTGTTGGAATTATTAATACAACTAAGAAGGGGGGGGGGGTGAATCAGTTGTATGTGAGCTTAAACAATTTTATGTCTGTTAAAACATTATTAATCTTTCTTCAAGTGGTCATCAACAATATAAAGCATATCGATAGTAACAGTAAAGAACAACAGTCACACATAAAGTATACACAGAGACAGATTTTCATGAGGAAACCGATAAAGGGAGAAAACCTCTTCTTCTTCAAAATGATAGGCAGTATTTTAAGTTATGTACATCATCTATAATTGAGCACCAACTTAATGTGAGGCTGCAACCTCTGTTTTACAAGCTGCAACTTGTTTAAGAGCACCAACTCTCTCGTTTCTCTAGTACCCACTAGAAGGAAGCACCAACTCCTTGAATATTCCAGCACCAACTAGATGGAAGCACCAACTTCCTGAATGTTCCAGCACCAACTGGATGGAAGCACCAACTTCCAGTTACACAGGCTCCAACTTGTATAACAGAGAACACTTGTTCTCCCTTGCACCACCCTGCCACCCTAGTTTATCTGGTTGCAACCAGATGGAAGCTACAACTCCCTGTGTTCAAGCACCCACTTGAACTTCTGAGGACAACAATCCTCCCTAGCACCTCCCAACCTCCCTATAATATGAATGGATAAGAATAAATACACAGACAACTTATGTAGATATGTCAACTCTTACCTATCTTTTTTTGTTTTATAAATCTGGTCTTCTATCTTCTTTTCTGCAATTCTTCTCTTCCTCTGTATGTTTAGCAAGTCTGCTCTGCATCAACTTTTTCTGTCATTCTGCTATGCTTCTACTCTTTCTGTCATTCTGCTATGCTTCTACTCTTTCTGTCATTCTGCTCCGCTTTTGATCTTTCTGTCATTTTTCTCTGCTTCTGCTCTGCGTTTCATCTCACTCTGCACATTTTCTAAATCTCATACTACGCATCTTCTCATTTTCCCTTTCTTACCATTTCATTGTTTTCTCATGCGAAACAGCCCACCGTACACAGTCTGTCTCGTCTTCTTTTATACACACCTACACGACGGTTCAACTTCCCAACTCCTTAGACAAAAAAAAGACAACTGTCCGAGCAACTGAAACGCCAACTGAAACGCTAACTGATTTGCAATCATGAGTCTGTTTTTCTAACAGATTCCAAACTAAGGAGTTAACTGTGAGAGAGAGCAGTAACCCTCCGATCAATACTTGATCCGACGGTTCAGATCCAATCGAGATTTTACACATCGCGATTTCGGCACTCTTGGCGTTCATATCTTTTGTCACTTACAAATCCTGATCCCTGAAACTCCATGAAGAAGTCAGATCAACGGTCCAGATCATTTCTTGATCTGACGGTTCAGATCCAATCGAGATTTTACACATCGGGATTTCGGCACTCTTGGCATTCATAGTTTTTGTCACTTACAAATCCCGATCCCCGAAACTCCGTGAAGAATTCAGATCAACGGTCCAGATCATTTCTTGATCTGACGGTTCAGATCCAATCGAGATTTCACACATCGCGATTTTGGCACTCTTGGCGTTCAGAGTTTTTATCACTTACAAATCCTGATCCCTGAAACTCCGTGAAGAAGTTAGATCAACGGTCCAGATCATTTCTTGATCTGACGGTTCAGATTCAATCACGATTTCGCATATCGCGAAATCGACATTCTTGTTGCATTGTGTTCTTTGCCTCTAGATGTTGGGATTCACGAAACTCCGATAAGGGGTTAGATCAACGGTCTATATCTGAGCTTGATTCAACAGCTGTGATTGAATCGCGATTTCGCATATCATGATATCGGGATTCCTATTGCATTGTATTTTTGACATCTCCACCACGCGATCCTCGAAACTCTGACATGGTGTAAGTCTGTGACGTCACACGTGTTAAATAACTGCCACGTGTCACCCTGGTTCATGACTTACATGTGCTTGGCATATTGAATCATTCTGACACTTGACATTACCTGGTTGTGCCACGTATTCCTATCTGACGTGGTTTGCTGACGTAAGTTGGATCAAACGGTCCAGATGTGATCTTGATTTGACGGCTCAGATTACGTCGCGATTTTGCATATCACGAAATCGAGATTTCAGATGTCAATAATCTTTGACATGTCCAACTCTCGATCCCCAAAACTCTGACAATGGCTGGTATCAACAGTCCAGAATCAATCTTGATCTGACGGCTCAGATGAAGTCGCGATTTTGCAAATCGCGATTATGCCCGCTTCTCCTTGTACTTTAAAGAGCGTGCAGGTTATCCTTGATCCAACGATGGTCGGGTCTTGCGTTTGGATCTAACAACTGAGCTCTCTCCTCCTCTTCACTGTGCTCATATTGTCTTCATTCAGATCTGATGGCCCTCGTTCTTTCGGGAAATTTGAATGGGATTCAACGATCACTGACTCTTCTCCTCCCGATTATTGTTGCACTGCTAGTCATCGTTGTTGTACTTAAGCCATCACCACTAATGTAATTTCCATCAATGACAAGTATACGCTGCCTGTAAATATGCTAACAATCCTCTGTACATTCTTCCTGTACTCATGCCATTCGTTGTTTGTTACATATTTTCCAACAATATCCCCCTTTGTCATTGATGGCAACACAAGCACGCACATGCATTTGGACTCAACTCTCCCACATGCATTCGGACTCAACTCCACAAGCACCCACATGCATTCGGACTCAACTCTCCCACATGCATTCAAACTCAACTCTCCTGAACTCTTTTCTCCCCCTTTGACATCAATGTCAAAGAAGAAACATTCTTCCCCTGATCTTGTCGCAAAACATACCCCCCCTGTCGACTATAAGCATTTTGGAAATACACCAGATATTCAAGAAGTACTCCCCCTGACTAGGTGAACATATTAGACACAAGAGATTATAACCCCCAACTTTTGACGAAGGTATCCAAAAGGGGTCGCTGCTAATGGTTTGGTAAAGATATCATCAATCTGTTCTGTGGAAGGTATATAATTCAGTTGAATAGTTTTGTTTGTAACTTGTTCTCTGATAAAATGGTACTTGATTGAAATATGCTTAGTCTTGGAATGAAGAACAGGATTCTTGGAGACACTAATGGCACTGGTGTTGTCACAATGAATTGGAATAGGATCAGTGTAGGTTATCTTCAGATCTGCAAGAGTTTGTATCATCCATAAGATTTGTGTGCAGC
>ML786296.1:93069-127704 GCA_009831015.1 Picea engelmannii | reverse complement strand
CAGCACCAACTGGATGGAAGCACCAACTTCCTGAATGTTCCAGCACCAACTGGATGGAAGCACCAACTTCCAGTTACACAGGCTCCAACCTGTATAATAGAGAACACTTGTTCTCCCTTGCACCACCCTGCCACCATGGTTTCTCTGGTTGCAACCAAATGGAAGCTACAACTCCCTGTGTTCAAGCACCCACTTGAACTTCTGAGGACAACAATCCTCCCTAGCACCTCCCAACCTCCCTAGAATATGAATGACTAAGAATAAATACACAGACAACTTATGCAGATATGTCAACTCTTACCTATCTTTCTTTGTTTTATAAATCTGGTATTCTATCTTCTTTTCTGCAATTCTTCTCTTCCTCTGTATGTTTAGCAGGTCTGTTCTGCATCAACTTTTTCTGTCATTCTGCTCTTTCTGTCATTTTGCTCCGCTTTTTCTCTTTCTGTCATTTTTCTCTACTTCTTCTCTGCGTTTCATCTCACTCTGCACATTTTCTAAATCTCATACTACGCATCTTCTCATTTTCCCTTTCTTACCGTTTCATTGTTTTCTCATGCGAAACAGCCCACCGTACACAGTCTGTCTCGTCTTCTTTTATACACACCTACATGACAGTTCAACTTCCCAACTCCTTAGACAAAAAGAAGACAATTGTCCGAGCAACTGAAACGCCAACTGAAATGCTAACTAATTTGCAATCATGAGTCCGTTTTGCTAACAGATTCCAAACTAAGGAGTTAACTGTGAGAGAGAACAGTAACCCTCCGATCAATACTTGATCCGACGGTTAAGATCCAATCGAGATTTTACACATCGCGATTTTGGCACTCTTGGCGTTCATAGTTTTTGTCACTTACAAATATCGATCCCCGAAACTCCATGAAGAAGTCAGATCAATGGTCCAGATCATTTCTTGATATGATGGTTCAGATCCAATCGAGATTTTACACATCACGATTTCGGCACTCTTGGTGTTCATAGTTTTTGTCACTTACAAATCCTGATCCCTGAAACTCCATGAAGAATTCAGATCAACGATCCAGATCATTTCTTGATCTAACGGTTCAGATCCAATCGAGATTTCACACATCGTGATTTCAACACTCTTGGCGTTCAGAGTTTTTATCACCTACAAATCCTGATCCCCGAAACTCCGTGAAGAAGTCAGATCAACGGTCCAGATCATTTCTTGATCTGATGGTTCAAATTCAATCATGATTTCGCATATCGTGAAATCGCCATTCTTGTTGCATTGTGTTCTTTACCTCTAGATGTTGCAATCTACGAAACTTCGATAAGGGGTTAGATCAATGGTCCAGATCTGAGCTTGATTCAACGGCTGTGATTGAATCGCGATTTTGCATATCGTGATATCGGGATTCCTGTTGCATTGTATCTTTGACATCTCCACCACGCAATCCTCGAAACTCTGACATGGTGTAAGTCTGCTGACATCACACGTGTTAAATAACTGCCACGTGTCACCCTGATTCGTGACTTACATGTGCTTGGCATGTTGAATCAGTCTGACACTTGTCATTACCTAGTTGTGCCACATGTTCCTAGCTGATGTGGTTTGCTGACGTAAGTCGGATCAAACGATCCAGATGTGATCTTGATTTGACAACTCAGATTACGTTACGATTTTGCATATCGTGAAATTGGGATTTCAGATGTCAATAATCTTTGACATGTCCAACTCTCGATCCCTGAAACTCTGACAATGGCTGGTATCAACAGTCCAGAATCAATCTTGATCTGACGGCTCAGATGAAGTCGCGATTTTGCAAATTGCGATTATGCCCGCTTCTCCTTGTACTTTAAAGAGCGTGTAGGTTATCCTTGATCCAACGATGGTCGGGTCATGCGCTTGGATCTAACGACTGATCTCTATCCTCCTCTTCAGTGCGCTCGTCTTGTCTTCATTCAGATCTGACGGCCCTCGTTCTTTCAGGAAATTTGAATGGGATTCAACGATCACTGACTCTTCTCCTCCCGTTTATTGCTGCATTGCTAGTCATCATTGTTGTACTTAAGCCATCACCACTAATGTACTTACCATCAAAGAAAAGTATACGCTGCCTGTAAATATGCTAACAATCCTCTGTACATTCTCCCTGTACTCATGCCATTCGTTGTCTGTTACATATTTGCCAACACAGCTTCCAAATATAAAGGGAGGGATAAACCTCCAAAAGGAAGATACAATCCTCCAATATCAAGATATTGTTTACCTCTCCATCCTTGCCCATTCCTTCCACACAAGAATATATGAGAGATAATAAAACTTTACATTAAATCATCACCATCAACCAACCATCACATAGAACCTGATAATGCTTCCTGAGACTTCTTCAACTTCTGCAATTCTTCACTTCTTAGAATACTATGATACTGTAGATAAGATAACTCAATGTATTCTCTGAAACACCTCCAAGTTTCACTCCTTTAATCCTCCATGAAAAGGAGTTAGAGAGAATATGGTAGACCTTATTCAATTCTAGTTTATTCAGGAGAGCAAACTTGTACAACATGCCCTGCGCTCAATATTTAACATAAGATTCTGAAATTCGTACACAGGAAACTATATCCCGTACTATTTCCAATTCAATTGGATTCACTTCATTTGGATTCTCTATGAATACATTATGATTTTATTACCCGGAACACTTGTTTATGACTAGCTTTAGGACTAGTCAAAAACCCTATCTTCCACACAGTGTATCTCCAAAATTTTATCGAATAAAGAGCTGAAATTTTTACCACATGTACCTAGATATGTCTTCTCAATAGCGTACAAATTTCACCATATGAATCATTCTATAAATAAATTTATAGCGAAAATGGTAAGATGACCAGTAAATAACATACCTTAGAACACATCACCAAAAGACTTCATCCTCCCTTGAAATTTGGCCTTCTTTACTTCAGATTTCCTCTGAAATTAGACTTATATCTCCTTTTTCATTAACAAACTTGTGTGTGTTGAAAAATGAATGTTTAATGAGATGTATTTATACCATTTATGTCACTTCCTTTTAACATTGGGGTCAACCTGACACTTTCTTATTTTGTAATTCTTTTCTTTAATTATCTTCAAGGTTGACCTGTACTTCCTTCTTCAATTCACTTTGTCATCTTCAAAAATCATTTCTCCTCAACCATGAGGATCCACTTGATGTGCCACCTACCACCGGATATGACATGGTGTATACTATCCATCCATGGGTGTTGTATCTTCATTTGCATTGTCCTTCATGTCCAAATACCTTCATCAATCTTGGGGTCCAAAACCTATGACTAGGGTTTACTTCAATGACAACAACCAATCTTCAAACAATATCCCCTTAGTCATTTATGGCAACACTCATGCTCCCCCTGTTAGCATGATCCCAATTTCTCTCCCCCTTTGACATCAATGGAAAAGGGTGGGGTTTCTCCCTGTGAGTTCAATGGCATAAGGTGACCTTCTTCTGTGGAGTTTCTCCCCCTAAACATGTGGCACTCAATAATAATTCATACTTATTTTTGGCCTTTGGGAATTTTTCTTCCTTGGAATCCTTTTGTGTGGATTTTGTCTTCTCTCTCTTCTTCATGTATAGGATGTATATGTTGTTTGGTCTTCTTGTTGCAATTGCAACCAATATTCCTGAGTTATTTTCTCTGATTTTATGTTTTCGGGTGTCAAATTTAAGAGTGTATCCTTGATCACATATTTTTCTAACACTGAGGATATTATGCTTCAGATATTCAACCAATAGGACTTTTCATGCTTTTACATTTTCAAGTCCAAGCTTTACAGTTCCTTTTCCAAGCTTTACATTATCTTCAATCTAACAATTTTTCTTTGATCTTCGATCATATGAGATTAGCACCCATTGTCTATGAACCATTCATCTTCTTCTCTGCATTCTTTAGTGACCAATGTTATTTGGAAATTTTCATTGTGTGGAATTTCTTTCCTTTTCCATGTTGTAGTTGGTATAGGGACATTTGGCATACGATTATCTTCCTTCATCTCTCTGCAATCTCGTGCTTTGTGACAAATATTATTGAACTTGTAACATACAATATTTTGATCCATTAATGAGTCAAATGGATTATAATTTGTGTTGACAGGTCTACGGACATTTCCATATCTACTATTTGCACCATTCATGTAGCTTCTATAGTTATTCCTTTCATTGATTCTACAATTGATTTCCTTGTGTCCAAAATTTCCACAAGTATAACAATGTCCAAGAAAGAAATTTTAATACCTGGGAGTAAGTGATCTTCTTTGTGGTGTGGTCCATCTTGGTTCACAATCTATTCTTCTGTAGTTTCCTTCATAATGATTTCTTGCATACCTGGTGGGAGAGGATCTTCTTGATGTCTCGTTTCTTCTGAATTCTAGTCTTCTATCTTGTTGTTCAACTTGTTCTCGAGTGTTGGTTTCATTATTTTCATATTCCTTCTCTTGTGTTGTTGTTTTCAAACTGTCATTGTATCCTAGTCCTGTCTTGTCATTTGGAGATCTTTGACTGCTAAGGATCTCATCTAATTTTTCAGTGCTTTTTTCAAACTTCTTCAACTGTTCTATTGTCAATAGTATCTCCCCTTTTGTGTGATCCAATTCTTCTTTAAATTTCTCATAATATTCTAATTGTTCCTTCAATCTATCAATGGTATTTTCAAGCTTGTAATTCTCTTCTTCACAACTACTCAATTCACCTTTTAGTATTATGTTTGTGTTTCTAAGATTGTTATTTTCAGTTTCAACATGCTTCAACTTTTCAAGATTCTCATCTTCTTGTTCACTCTCTACATTGTCTTTGTATCCCCAAAAGGAATCAAGGTTGGTTTCTTCATCTGAATCTTCTTCAGAAATGATTTCTTATTCTTTGGAACTCTTGTGATCATCATCCCGTGTTTATTGGGTTATGAAGAGGACTTATCCTCCATCATTATCTTCTTCATCACTCTCATCTGAGGAGATGACATCATCCTTGGAGTAGAATCTTTTCTTATTGTTGAGAATTCTCTTTTTATAGTAGCAGTTTTCAACAATATGTCCTATTCTACCACAGTTAAAGAAATTGAGAGGAGACTTATTTTTGTACCTTCCACTTCCCTTCTAGAACCGTCTTACAAAAAAAATTACTTCTTCATCAGGGTCGTTATCCTTGTCTTTTGTCTTCTTTATGGCTTTAAAGGTTGCTTCATTTTTTGGATGGTCACTTTATGTACCTATTCGCATTTCATATGCTATAAGAGACCCATGTAATTCATCCATTGTCATTTTGGTCAAGTCCCTAGTTTCTTCAATGGAAGAGACCTTAGCAGCATACTTCAAGAGAAGTGATCTCAATGCTTTTTTTACAACCAAAGATTCATTGAGATCTTCACCTAATCCTTTGATAGCATTAACAACTTCATCAACTCTAAGAAAATAGCTTGCAATATCTTCCTTTTCATCCATCTTCAAATTTTCAAATTCTTCTCTATGTTGTTGAAGCTTGACCTGCTTAACTTTTGGATTACCTTCATAGATACTCTTGAGTTTGTCCCATACCCCTTTAGCAGTGTTGTAGACCATCACTTTGCTAGCAATGGTTGGTGTCAATTGACCTAGAATAACATGTCTGGATTTTGAATTACAACTCATAAGCTTCTTCTCATTTGGATCGGTTGGAGCATTATTTGGGATTACATAACCATTTACAATTGAGTACCAAATGTCTACTCCCAAATATGTTAGGTAATTTTTCACTCTATCACTCCAACATGCATAATTTATTCCATCAAATCTTTGAATCCCATTTGAAATGTGCTCATGATCATCCATCTCTGCTCAGGATTTTCCTTCCAGTGGTTAAACTGTTCTGAAGGAAACCTGCTCTAATAGAAATTATTGATACAGAGAGGGGGTGAATCAGTATCAAGTATAATTTAACAAAAAAAATCAACTTATACTTCAACTAGATTATATCTTCAATTATATCCAATGAGCAATGAACAATAGTAGAAGAGTTACACAATACACCATGCACAATATATGAGAAATAACCAATAGTTATTGTTCAAGGGAAGTAATGACTTACAAAGATAGCTACAACTTCCAAATATAAAGGGAGGGATAAAATTCCAAAAGAAAGATACAATCCTCCAATATCAAGAGAGGTTTTACTCTCCATCCTTGCCCCTTCCTTCCACCCAACAATATATGAGAGATAATAAAACTTTACATTAAATCATAACCATCAACCAACCATCACATAGAACCTGATAATGCTTCATGAGACTTCTTCAACTTCTACAATTCTTCACTTCTTAGAATACTTTGATCCTGTAGATAATATAACTCAATGTATTCTTTGAAACTCCTCCAAGTTTCACTCCTTGAATCCTCCCATAAAAGGAGTTGTAGAGAAAATGGTAGACCTTATTTAATTGTAATTTATTCAGGAATGAAAACTTGTACAACATGCCCCGCGCTCAATATTTAACATTAGATTATGAAATTTGTACACAGGAAACTCTAGCCCGTACTCTTTCCAATTCAATTGGTCTCACTTCATTTGGATTCTCTATGGATACTTTATGATTGTTTTACCTGGAACACCTGTTTATGACTAGCTTCAGGACTAGTCAAAAACCTTGTCTTCCACAGAGTGTATCTCCAAAATTATAGTGAATAAAGAACTGGAATTTTTACCACAAGTACCTAGCTATGTATTCTAAATAGTATAAAAATTTCACCATCTGAATCATTCTAGAAAATAAGTTATAGTAAAAATGGTAAGATGACCTGTAAATAACATATCTTAGAACACATCACCAAAAGAGTTCATCCTCCCTTGAAATTCGGCCTTCTTTACTTCATATTTCCCCTGAAATTAGACTTGTATCTCCTTGTTCATTAACAAACTTGTGTGTGTTGAAAAATGAATATTTAATTAGATGTATTTATACCATTTATGTAACTTGCTTTTAACATTAGGGCCAACCTGACACTTTCTTATTTTGTAATTATTTTCTTTAATTATCTTCAGGGTCGACATGTACTTCCTTCTTCAATTCACTTTGTCATCTTCAAAAATTTATTTCTCCTCAACCATGAGGATCCACGTGGTGTGCCACCTACCATCGGAAACAACATGATGTATATTATCCATCAATGGGTGTTGTATTTTCATGTACATTGTCCTTCATGTCCAAATACCTTCATCAATATTGGGGTCCAAAGAAAATGACTAGGTTTGACATCAATGACAACAACCAATCTTCCAACAAATTTTGGGTCGAACGTTCCTATTGTTTTTTGGGTTGTCCCTAGTCAAGCTGGGTGCAGTAACATGTTAGGAGGTTTCAAATTTCCTTGGGTTAGCACACCCTTCTCTGGAGGCACATCCCTTGGGGGAAACTTTCCATAATGGGGAGGATTTCCTTTTGTCAACACATCTTGTCCTCAAGGTTTCTTCCCTTGGAATAAATTTGGGAATGTTTTTCATATAGGGTCCACATTTAGCCCTAAGGGCATGTTTGGTTCTAGGAGCATTCATGCTCCTGGAAGTGCCACCATTATTGGGGGAACTCACTCTTCGGGATCTCCTCAACCCTCTAGTAGTAAAAATATAGGGCACTGCAAGGTCCATCAGGGATAGTAGAGACTTTGTCTCCCTCCCAGTATTAATTTGCATCATTTCTTTTCTTGGAAACGTTAGACTTACTTGATTGGTCAGGGTTGATGAATGACCTTATTTCCCATGACCCTTTATGGTCAACAATTCCTTCCAAGTTTCCATCTGATATATCAAAATTCAATGGAAATTTAGGAGAAGACCCCTCCACACACATCATGATGTATCATTTATGGTGCTCATCAAATTCCTTAATGGATGATAGTGTGAGGTTGGTATTTTCTAGATATCCTTGACTGGAGCTGCCACAAAATGGTACATTGAATTAAAAGGAAGTTCCTTCAAAAGCTTCAATGACTTGGCAATGGCATTCTTAATGCATTACCAATTTACCATAAGGTATGAGATAGGAACAAAGCTCTTGACTTCACTGTCAAGATAATGCCACTCACATTTATGATCATATACATGAGTGGAGATGAAGATGTAGGCTAATAAAGGCCCAAATTCAAGAAAAAATCCTAATGGAGTGGTTCACAAAGTCCCTCCTACCACCCATCTCCCAATACGTATCTATGGTCGGGGTGGCCACCGAAGAGCAAGACATTATGCATGCCCCACACTTATATTTTATTTAATCATAGTTAGATACACTTTATTACATTATCCCAAATACTCCTAGGATGTTTATAGATCCAAGGAAGCCATCCGCAGGACCCCATGTTGATGGTGTGGTTGGTTTTGCACCCCATACCTCTGTAATCCAGTTAGTTGATCAGATGGGTCAGATGTCTCTTAAGTCAGCTTATGGTACTAGTGATCAAATTGATATGGTCCCTAATCACACCTCCTAGGTGAATTCGATGTAGTCCACACAACCAAATAATCCTCAACAACCTGGAGGAAAGAAGAAAATAAACAAGACAAATAATTCCAATTCTGAGAAAGGGACTTCTCCCACCCAGAACACCCAACAAGGGGGAACTAAAGAGAAAAAAAAAGAGTTGGATTTCCTACATGATTTGTGGGGAGGACCACCATACTCACTAGTGTCCCTGGAAGGATGAGATTGATCATTATTTAGCACAGTAAACGCCCCCCCAACAACTTGTTGTCTTAACTCATCCTTTCCCTCCTCAACCTCAACATATGGTTGTAACAAATCCTTCTCCTCCGCAAGGGGGCATGGAAGGTACCTCTCACCATGAGGGTTATTCCTCAAATGCTACCCTTTTTAATGTGTGACCAAATGGTTAATTTGCAGACTCGAGCCTAATTAAAGAAAATAAAAACTAATGCATGAATAGAACAAGCTAATTTTTCTAATCCCCTGATCAATAGCAAGACATATGTCTTTTAATTGTTTATTTATATTTTCATGAAAAAAATATTAGGATGAAATGAAATCTAGAAAGAAAACAATCCTACATGAAATTTCTACAGTAACTGTGCAGTTTATATAGGAACTATGCAGTTTCTATAGGAAACTCCTACATGAATAAAATATGAGGCCTAGAAAGGTAGTGTAAGTCCTTAGAAGCATCAAAAAATCTATACTATAATAAAATGAAGTGGGTATGAGGTTCTTGGCCTTGGGAGGAACCTAAGAGTGCTTCCAAAGGTTATTGAAAATTACTACAGGATGCCTATTGTAACTAACCAGTCAATGGTAACCTTGACAGAGACAAGAATTAATCATGCAAAACTATATTAAGCTTCAAAAGAGAATGAAATTCTATCTAATCACTAATTAACATGCATTAAAACAACAGAAATTGCACAGGGTCCTTGAGCTCTCTTGAGTGGGCCCTACCCAAGAAACACAAGGAGCCTTGAGAAAGCTCTAATAAATTGAAGGAAAAAACATTTTTATTTCATTAACAACATGACTACATCAAGAGAAAAAAAAACTCTAAATCTTCAAAAGTCTTCAGAACGAAAGTCTCAATACAATACTCTCCAAAATTATGTCCCTTTCTCTCCTAGGCTAGAGGTCTATATATAGGCTTGAGATTTTGACCTCCCTTGCTTAGATCGAGGTGAGAAGTGGGCAAATGAGGGATCTCATCCAATTACATTTGTATCTTGAACTGTTGTTGATTAGGAGTGGGCAGTAATGCACAAGGAGTGCTCTGGAGGTAGGTGGGAATAATGTCCCTTGATTCTTGGCTAGCAACACTATGAAGGAGACAAAACCCCCTTTTTTTAGGGTGTTGGAACCCTTGACTTGTGAAGTTCAACCTGATTGGTGCTACATACATATTTTGGCATATATATATTAGATTAAAAAAGGCATATTATACACAAAAATCCACCTCAAAATACATTTACTAAGTAACATGCAAAAATATCTATGAATTACTACTAAATGTGGTCAAAAACAAGTATTAAGTCATATTGTGGTGAAAAATGTGCTTAAAATGAGCCTTTGGGATAGGAAATAATTGGGCTCATAATCACCCCCCATATGAAATGTTATACACCCTTGTGCAACAAATTCTAGTTCATCTGCTCTTATTATTGTTGTTGTTATTGTTGTCCACTAGGCTCCTGACCACTGCTAGGTTGTTTCCTTGTACCCTACTATTGTTCACTAAGTTGTTGTTAATTAACCTGTTGTTGATCACTGAGCTATTTCCTCATATCCTAGTCCACACACCTTGTGATGGCTTGTTTCTCATGATATCCCTTGTTTTTCACAATCTTGGCCCACTCTTCTTATTCTTTTCCTGTGTTGAGGTCAGCCACAATTGATGCAGGGAGAAGGAGTTGGGGGTTCATTTTAAACCCAATCCATTTAGTCTTCATATTCCTCAAATCATATTTGTACCAATGTGTCCTTCGGAGGGAAATTTGTAAGTTATTGGGAGAGTGAGGCTCTCTGATTTGCAAACCATGAGGCAAGGAGTGCCACCTCTTGTGGGAAGATTATGTTGCCTCTTCTCCCATCAATCTTAATGAGTTATATAGACATGAAATTTCTTCCCTTTTCTTGTTTTTTCAACCTATATATACATCTTTATCCAAATATATGTTGTGATGGTTGGTAATTACATCCCCATGCCTAGCTAGCTCATCTCTAATCCACAAAGGTGTTTGGATTTCTTGTTCCCTATACTTTTTTAATTCTTCTACCCTCATTTATTCATGCCTAAACCATGATGCAAAGGCCATAAATTATGCATTGATCCATATGTATATCGGTGGCCACACACCTTTTTCGACTGGCTCAAAACAGTTTTCTGCCAATTTTGGTAATTTACTATTTTTAGCAGTTTTCACTTTTGGAGCCTTTTTGAGGCCCAAAACGATGTTTTTTGCGAAAAGAGGTTCGCCAAAAATGAATCTCCTCGATGATACCTTTCTAATGGGCTATCATACGCCTAAAACGGAGATCGTATGCAAACGTTATGACTTCAAGAAGTTGATGTATTAACTTACCCAAACGGGGCCCACATGACTTTTGGCGCTTCATCTCCTAGGGTTAGGTTTTTGGATGTCTAGGGTTTTTGACATTCCTGCTTATTGTAAAAAGGCCTTCAGAGCCTCATTGTAATCATATTATTGTGAATAAGAATATATGTCTCATCTTTTCTCATAGATAAGATGCCACCATTCCAGCAAGCTTGTTTCCGCTGCATTTTACAATTTCCAGCTTATTTATTTATTAATAGAAAAAAAGTTTTACTGTATCTCTGTTATTTTGTGTTAATCACATGTTAATAATCTATATTCATTTCATTCTACTCATAAAATATGGATCAGTGGTATCAAAGTGGTATGCTCCTTGTCATCTTAACGCATGTCCCCAACGAGGTCGAAGTACAAACAGTTGGGTCTTGAGCTTGTTTCTCTTGAGGACAAAATATCTCGCACGCCCAAGTGACCTCTCATGGAAAGAGAAATAAATATGAAGGGACATGAGATCCTTTCAAATTGTTGATTGAGGAATCCCTCATGCAACATAGGAACAAGATGATGGATACTTTCATGCAAATCCTTCGGCGGCTACCAACAGGCAACGCATCTTCTTCGAATGGAGGCGTTGCCCCCTTCAAGGTACAAATAAACTTTGATATTCCTATATTTGAAGTTCAGATCAACGCAGATGTTGTAGACAAGTGGTTGAATCTACTAGAATGGTATTTTTCTATCCATAACTTTTTGAATAGAGAAAAGATTACTTTTCCGCTCCTCAAAGTCGTTCCCCATGTCAAAGATTGGTGGGAAACTTTCTATGAGCAAAAGGAAACAGAGGAACCCTCCTTATTTTCAGTCACAGCCATCTGGGAATCCTTTAGGGATTTTATTAAGGATCAATACTACCCTGTCGGAATTTATGACTACCTGTATACCAAATGGACCACACTGCGGGAAGAAATAGACCAAGCAGTGCCAGATTTCACAAATATCTTCCATACATTGCGCACCAAGATGGGTATCAAATATTCAGAGTGACATCTGGTGGTAAAGTATTGTGGTGCTCTTTATAGATACATACAGACTGAAATGGAATTTCTGGACATCTCATCCTTGGGCGCGGCCTACAGATATGTCGTCAAAATTGAGCAGAATCTCAAACAAAAGACGCGGTGACTTGGTTTATTTTCGGCACAAAATGAGATTGGAGATATAATAAAGAAATTGTTGTGGGTGGGAAATCCCTCCTACAAACTAGCACTAAGGGTTTTATCATGCATGCATAAATGACCTAAATATTCTTACTTTTTACCATCATCCCATGCCTAAACCCCATTACTCATATGTAAATACAAGCCTCAAGAGATTAAGTTGACGTACCTTATTTTTCGTGTCGATCCCTTTTTGCGCTTGGTCGTTCTTTGACTGCAACTCTCCTCCCAATGTTGACCTGCATTCACTAAAGACAAACAAAGAACTCCACATGCATTTGATCAATGAACTAACAAGTTAGATATTTAATCAATCATACAATCATTATTCCAATAATGACAATCTCATATGGCGGGATGGGAAAAGAAATTATTTTATTAAATTCACAATGATACCTTACAATGATAAAGTCGTCTACTGCTCCTCAATCCTGGTCCTGGGCTCTTCTTCCACTGTCTTCCAACTGCTTTGCTCTATACTTCTCTTTGCACAAGGATGGCTAAAGGTTGGAAGAAAGGGAATTCTTAATTGGGTATATTTTCTTTACTATGATTCTCCTCCCTTCAAATGGGACCCCTAACCCTTCTTTTATAGGCTAGAAGAAGCTAGGTATTTGGTCGAGTGACCAGCCATGCATGGCCGAAAGGTTTAGAGAAATTACCCAAAACTGTGTGTTCTATTAGCAACTTTCCTTTTTCCATGCTTTTGTGGGTACACGCGGGCTTTCTTGGGTCAGCTAGCGTGTACATGCATGCAATAATGGAGCAGGGCGCGTGGGCATTTATAAAAGGGCTTTTTAAGAAGAGTTGTTCAGTAGTGTTTTGGGAAAGAAGGAATATGAAATGTCCTGATGCCAGGTAAGCATGTCTAGTGCAAATTAGGGTGATAACAGATGCCCCCTAATGTGTGAGTTCAGAAGATCATCTGATGGCCGAAATACATTAACAATCTTCACCAACGTTCCAAACAAGTGAGCCCAGGGACCAGAAATCGGGAGGTGTCATCTGCAAAATAATAATTGTCTCACCGAGGCGGGCATACCCATGCTCGGGATAGAATAAAATCATGGCTACCAATCAAATACACTATAGATCCATGTCATATAACTATATAAAGTGTAGCCGTGAGCAATACACAACGAAGCTACATCTCGAAATCAAAAAGATATACATGTAGAGTATCCATCTTCTAGAAGCTACTAAGGCCTGATGGTTGGAGATGAGGTCTTCAGAGGTTGAGAAACAATTTCAAAATCCTCAAAACTCGGGTATAAATGTAATATGAGTGTATGAATTCACTACCCAGAGGTCTTCGACGGCTCATCGGTCATGGACTAGAGAATCTTGATTATCAGACTGAAGGCTTCAATGAATTCAAACAAAGACTTGATTGGACTTTCAGGATGTCCAGACATGAGGGCAAGAGACAAACTACAGAGGGGTTGACTCAGGATTGGTAAAAACTTCCCTTGGACAATAGCACGACAAATGATAAGACTCAGGCAGCATGGAATTAACATAAGTTTATGAGGCAGGAGGCAACACAAACTCTCCATATGTTTGGAAGAATAACCAAACGGAGGAGGACACTGCTCAATGTAGCGGGAATAGCTTCCTAAGGTCATATAAAATCCTAGGGTTTGATGAACAAATGGACATATGTGCTTTATCTAAGGGCAACGCATTGTGCTGCCAATCAAAAGAAAATACTTTTCCCTTCCTCTTTTTGGGGTATATTTGATTTTTTTTTTTTTTGTCTTTTTCAATAATTTTGAAAAAAGAATAAAAGAATGCTACGTTACAAAGGAGGAATTGAGTGTTGCAAACATACTAGTTCCAAGCGCATGGAACACGGGGATGCTCAGGGCAAAGGGACATATGCAAGAAAATGACACTCGGGAAAAATCCTCAAGGGGCCAAAGGTGTCAAGACGTAGAGGAAAAGTGCTACAGGGCTTGTGTATAAGGCATGCTTCAAATGGTTCAGTTGAGAGCAACATGGAGCCATCATTAGGCCAAAGATGCGGGTATGCAAATGCGATTAATAAGACACACAATGGTAACTTCCTTCGATGTAATTTTAATGAGCCCAGAGAAGGTAAGCTCGGTGGTTTTTCATATTTAGAGAGTCTGAAAAAATGTAAAAGGAGACTCCAATGGGGTACCTTTTTCGAAGGTAGTCTAGTTGGTTTGAAAAAGGGGTAAACTAGAACCGACAAGACGTCTATTCAAAACCATGTTAATGAGCGTGATAAAGACAAGATCACTCGGCCATTTTTTCATTTTTAAGGAGTCTGAAAAAAGATTAACTATGGACTCCGTTGGGAATATTCTTCTGGACCATTTTAACGAGTGTGAAAGAATAAGGTCACTCGGTGATCTTTTCAATTTTAGGGAGTCTGAAAAGAGCTTAACTATGGACTCCGTGGGGGTTTTGTTTTTGTACATTTAGTCCCTCAGGCCTGAAAAAGGGTTCAAATGATACCCGAGGGTACTCTTCTAGAGAACTGAAGTTCCTTAGAGTATACCTTTGTTCGTACAGTTGACCGTCCGAACCGAAAAAGGGGTAAACTATCGTCGGATAGATGTGACCTCAAATTTCAATTTAACGAGCATGAAAGGCCACAAGATCGCTTGGCAATATTTTCATGTTAAGAGGGTCTAAAAAGGGCTTAAAAGAAGACCCGTTATGTTCTGGGAGTCCCGTGGGTGAGGTCAAGAGTCATGCAAATGAGGCTCAAATGTGTAATTAGGAAAAACAAAAAGGACTCTCGAGCCTATAGTCATTAGTGACAGCATGGAAACCATAATGCAACTATGATCTACCTAGGGCATCCATGTTCTGGTAAGCTCTACCACCAAATCGTGACACTTCTAAAGCAGTAATGATGGTTCTGTGTCGCAACCTGATGGGATCGATCCTATGGAAAAGGGATAAAGAAAACAAGATACAAAAGTAGGGGTGGAAACCTAACCTATATGCTCAAGTTAATCATCTGAGGTTTTTCCCACGGACCATAAAAAGTGACCCAAAACTCCAAAAAATGTCCTGATACCCGATCATAACCTTCCAAAGCAACTCCTGAATCACTCTAAATGGTTTTCAATTTAAAGAAAATGATAAGGGGGGCCAAAAAAGTGACAAAAAAGGGACAAAAAGTCTATAAATAGAAGTTGGCAGCTCATTATCGCCATTGTTGATTTGGAAATTTACTCTGGAGCAAAAAAACACCTTTGATAAAAGTGGTGATTCCAAGAGCTACAGTGGACGAAACGACCATCCATCTGGACCAAGTAAGTATAAACTACCTCCCTTTTCTTTTTAATTCTTTATTTGTGCCTTTAATTTGGTTTCTTGGGGGGGGCGTCGACCTTTAAAAGGTCAGCCCTAGGTCCACGTGGGTTGTCCTATGATATCTCATGTGTACAGTCACTCTGTCTAATGTTAGAGAATGTGTACACGCGACTGTCATCACAACAGCGTGCGTGGACCCTCCCATGAGTGTAAAAAGGTTTAAAAATCAAGGCCTAACCCTCTGAAAATTTTCCCATGTGCAGGATGTATGTTCAATGGAGAGAACGAGAGCATGAAGATATCAGCGCACTAGTTGGGGAAGACCTTAATGATGTGGCAATGTTAATGCAATGTGGTTTGATCAAGTTTTTTTTGTGTCCTTTCATGAGAGCACAACCTAGGCTACTGAATGCCTTGGTCGAATACTGGCACCCTAATGCAGAAGCTTTTATGTTAGAGAGGCATTCACTGGTGCCTACTATAGAGGACATATACTTTTTGACTAGCCTCTCCAGGAGAGGGGAACTAGTCAACTTATGGACATTTCCTTTGGGGCCTCATAACATATCGGAATTGATAGGACTTTATTGTGAGGCTGGTACAAACTGATCGAGCTCACAGATGCCAATAAGCAAGATCACTGATTTATCACTGTAGGTGATTTTGTTGCTTCTTGGGAGGATGTCTTGTTCTACGGCGCTACATCAGGCATCCCGTGCACAGATGAACTGTGCAATCCAGTGTTTAAATGCACAGAGATTTGACTAGAGCACTACACTGCTGGATTGTATGAAAAGGCAACTAACAGATTGTCGGTTGCGAACACAGAGGAACTTCAGGTTTGGGACGATTCTATGCTCTTTGTTCTCTGAAATATTTCCTAGATGATGTCCTTGAGTGGTGGTATGAGGACATCAGGCCTCTCTTCCTACAGTTTGCAGATGGGCAGCGTTACTGGCACGACAAGGTGGTGGAAGGACCAATGAGTCCTTCGATGATGACTTCTTTGCTTGGTTGTTGCAGTAGATCCCAATCATAGAGGATTATCCTTATGTTGGGATTGATTTCTTGAGAGATCTTGAGATCCCTGTACCTCCAGGCGAGGAGCAAGGCGAGATGGGTAAGTTTGCATCATTTTTTTTTTTTTTTTGAAACATATATCATTTTTATGGTGTTTTTTTTATATATCATTTTTTATACCAAAGTATTTGACAGATATGTGTCTATTGTGTGCAGATGTGGGACCCTCACGACCTATGGATTATGCGAGGAACGAGCATCGTCCTCGGTCGGGGGTCACACCTGCCGCCGCAGGGGGACCAACAGTAGCAGGAGAGCTTCCATCTGGTGAGGCTGAGAGGTTTTTGAGACAAGTTGAGCGAAATTTTACCTCGCTCACTCGCACCATCCCTATGGCATAGATTGAGGATCTGCCACCATCCATGCAGCCACATGTAGTGGGGGCACCACGGACATGGGTCTGACTATTTCGGCATTTGAAAAACATTGTTGACTATTACAACAGGGGCCACAGACCCTGACTTAGTTAGTCTAGACTTTGATAGCTCCATCTGTATATATTTTTTGAGGGCATAAGCCCCATGACTCATTACTGGTCATATTTTTTAGGCGCTTTCGTCCACCTATGTACTTTGGTTCTTATGATATTATATATGGATTTTTATGTCTTTTTGTGTTTTATGGATCATATTTGCCTTTAAAAATGTATTTACATGTTTATGTGCATGTATTTTTATATGTGTGCGAGATGCCAGTCTAAAATTTGATTAGCTAGAGTATCTGTAACTTGGTTTAATCTCCTAGGAACATGAAAATATGTAATATAATCAAAGCTTCATTCTAAGAGACATACCTCAAGGAATTGTCGGTGTAAATTTGGATCATGAACATGGTAGACTCTATTTAACTGAGACACAACTAGATGAGCATCTAAATAGACCCGGAGATGAGAGATACCAAATGACAGGGCATCATGAAGCAACTCAATAACTGCAGTGTACTCGGCGACATTGTTTGTAGTGTCACCTAAGCATATACCTCCAGAAGATAATAACTATCCTCGAGGTGTAAAAATTACCCAAGCTGTGGAGGAAAGCCTCTGAGTGTGTCGGCTAGCACCGTCTGCATACCCAATGAACACCTCTAATTCACTTGACATCTGCCACAGTGACAAAAGATAACATCAAAAACGACACGTCCATAATACTAAAAGAAACTAGAAAGTAATATTACAAATACTATACATATCTTACAAAAAGTTACCCAAGGTGACCTACCTATGAGTAATACTTCTTGAGGTAGAGCCCATTTATAGGCTCTGCCAAATCATTTCCCTCAAAGTCAACCAGATGATAAGCGCCCTTTTTTAGAACCTCTTTTATGATAAAAGGTTAGAACCACATGGGTTTGAATTTTCCTGCCCCCGGGGGGTCCTTATCTTGGTCATAGACTAGAACAAGGTCGCCTTCAGAGAAAACCCGAGGACAAACGGACCAATACACTGACACTTGAATTTATGTTTGTGAGCCTCGTTGGCCAGCGTCGCATCATGACACTTCTCATTGAACCGCTCAAGGTATAATAATAATTCTTCAAGTGGAGAAGTGTCTGGCAATAACTGTACTACCAATTTTAGGGATGGGATCTAACATTCTATAGGCAAGACTGCTTCCATCCCGTAAACGAGTTGAAAAGGTGAGAAACCGGTTGCAGTCTTAACAGACAATTGGTAAGCCCATAATGTCGAGTACAACATCAAATGCCAATTTGACTTGGTTGAGTTGATCGTTCACTATAGGACGGTCATAAGAGATTTATTTACAGCTTCCACCTGACCATTTTCTTGGGGGTAGTAGGGTGACGAATGTTCTTTCCGAAACCTAAGATTTGATGTTAACTCACTCATCATCTGGTTCTGAAAGTGACTGCCATGGTTAGTGACAATCTCTCTCGGGACGCCGAACATTGCTATTATCTGGTTGAATAAAAAGAGAGTTGCAGTCTCCCCATCATCTTTAAACGTTGGCATAGCTTCGACCCACTTCGTGAGGTAGTCTACTGCTACAATGATATAACGGTGCCCCCTAGCTGAAGGAGGGTTGCATGTAGTGTAATCAATCGCCCACTTGGTGAAGGGACCAATTGTGATGATAGGAAACATGGGAGCAGGATGTGCCCTCATCTTCCGAGAGAAGATATGACACGGGTGGCACTTCTTGACCGATTCGATACAATCTTTGAATAGTGTCGGCCAGAAGTAACCTGCTCGTAAAATCTTTTGGTTTGTTGCCAACCCAGAAAAATGACTGCCACATGCTCTAGTATGGAAATCATTAAGCACGACAATTCCTTCTTCATGAGTGAGGCATCAGCGTAGGATGCAGTCTACACCTATTCGATACAATGTATCGTCGAGTATGAGATAATTCTTAGCCTGATGGCATATACGGAAACGTTCATCACGAGAAGCAGAGGTGGGGCACTTCAAAGTATGGAGATAGACAAGTATATCTCCATACCAGGGATCCAAAGAGGCAATCAAAAACATATCCCCTCCACTAGGCGACTCTTTAGGCATAACATCACCTGACTCAATCGAAAGTTATGAAATAGGTTCAACAAAGGCCAGTGACTTTTTGGATTTCGTTGAAACGAAATCTAAGTCGAATTCCTAGAGGATGACTATCCATCTACTGATCTTTCCACCTATTACCTATCGTGTCAACACGTGTTGAAACGGATTCACAACAACAATGACGGTGGTCTTCCGAAACAGAACATAATGACGGAACCGTTGAACAGCATGGACTGTTGCCAATGCAAGTTTTTTGATATGAGAATAATTGAGTTTTGGTTCAACTAGGACTCCGCTCAGGTAATACATCATGTATTCTAAGAGTAAATCATCTTCCTGAACTAAGACCATGCCGATGGTTGAATCCGCTACAGCCAGGTATAATAAGAAGTATTTGTTATAGTTGGGTGGCCGAAGCAGAGGGGCAGTTGTGAGGGCATGTTTCAATGCTTCGAAGGAGCGTTGAGCTGCATCGTCCCAATAAAAAGGAACATCTTTCTTCAGTAAGCGCATAAATCCCTTTGTGATCTCGGCATAGTTGGCTATGAAACACCTTAAAAAATTCACCTTGCCCTGTAGACTCTGAAGTTGAAGGATTGTGTGTGGGGGAGGCAACTGAACTATTTCCTCAACCTTGAGAGGGTCGACCATTATCCCTATTGTTGACACTATAAAACCTAACAAATGCCCTAATTTTACACAAAAGTTGCACTTGTTTGGATTCAAGCAAATCCAGAAGTAGTGACCTCGCTCAAAAATAAGTCGGAGGTGTGTGGGATGATCCGTTCTCTTGCGAGATTGAGATGCTAAATCATCTAAATAGGCCTCGACTATATGCTTGATATCATGGAAAGAAAAAGCCATGGCCCACTGAAAGGTCGCTCCAACATTTTTGAGACCAAAGGGCATCTTATGATACGCGAATGTACCCCATGGACAAATGAATGTCGTTTTGTGTTGGTCTTAGGGTTTGATTTGTATCTGATTATATCCCGAAAAACCATCCATGAAAGAAAAGGCCTCGCAACCTGCACATTCATCAATTATCTGGGTGATGAATGGTGTGGGAAAATTATCTTTTGGACAGGCCTTGTTCAAATCACGGAAATCCATACATACGCAAATCATGCCCTGTTTCTTATTGACCGGCACAGGATTTGACACCCATTGGGTCAAATGGATAGGATAGATAAAACCGGCTTTCAATAGTTTCTCGACCTCAACCTTAATGGATGCTGATTTCTTGGGATTAACTCAATGAAGCTTCTGTCGAACAGGCTTGGCATCCGGATAAGTTGTGATTTCATGTTCGAATATCTTTGGATCGATGCCTGGCATTTCCTCGTAAGACCAGGCAAAAACGTCGTGGAATTTTTTAAATAGATCTGTGTAGATTTGAATCTCTCCAGGAGAACAGTCAGCTCCAACGAAAACATTCTCCATGATGCTAGGGGTTCTGGACATATTAATTGGTATGGTTTCAATGATAGTTTCCATATTACCCTTGAAATAAACCTCATGTGTAGCTAAGGGGTTAATAGGACAAGACCTATATCCAATCATAGTCAAGGTGAAGTCTCTTGCTTCGATTCTGCTTAACTCTGGGAGGAAGTATGATCTGTGATGGAGATCATCCCAGGGTTTATCTGGACTAGTGATTTCTTTAATTATTGCTTCGTCGGAGGGCAAGACTATGTCTAACGAATCAGTATCAGTGAGAGAGCCTTGAGCCCAAATAGGCTCTAGAATTGGATCTAACTCTTGTGAAGGAGTTGGATCTATGTCGGCCAAAGCTTGTTGGACTAAAGAATACGCTACTTTGGTTGCAGATAAGGGCATGGACATGCCAGGGTGCCCTATCCATTCCATCGTGGCTAATGGGGAAAGAAGTATCCACGGATCGTTGAAGTAAGTCATGCGAAATGACGAAACTTGGAAAATCTCAACCTTATGGTGGTCGGATATGAACTTGACATCACCTTGAGGGGGTGGATAATCAAATGCACCCATCAAATATGGGCACAAACCAACCCCTACGTTGACTATTCCCGATTGGAGATTATCAATAATCAGGACCGCGGATACCCCCAATGAAGGTTCGGGTCTAGAGAAAGACAATTGATCAATGGTCACAATCCGGTCCTCGTGTGGAAACAACATGACCCGAAAAACTGTAGCGACCACTGCTTGCATGGTGTAAGTCCAACTCCTTCCTAACAAGAGATTGTAGTCGAGGGATGTGTTGACGCACATGGTATTCCCTCCTAACTGCACGGGGAAAGAGGGAATGATACCATGTGGTTGGAATGAACAACCGTCAAAAGAAGTGAGAAGAGTAGGTGATGAAGACAAAATGGGATGGCCAATGGCCTTCCAACATGCCAATGACATAACACATGTCGAGGCACCCTCATCAACCACCGTGCGAAAAATGTTCCAAGTAAAAGTTTTCATGGGGTGAGCCACTACTATCTGAAATGCTACGTGGTAAGGCAGACGAGGTTTTAAGTCGGTTGTATCCAGCATGATTATACCCAGATTACAAGTCTCGGTAGATCCTAAAGTTGTTAACAAAGCTTTCCTCTAGGAGGGGAATCTTTGGAGGACCTCCAAAGCGGACATCGCACAAGGGGTTTGGGACAAATCCTCCACCACAGAATAGTTCTGGGCGGATCTTGCATTAGGGTTGTGAGAAGATTTATCGAACGCACCTTTTGGGATGTGTGTCATTGTTTCACCCAAATTCTTCTCGATCTGGAGAGGAAGAGATGGGATTTCGATTTCTTTTCCCTTCTCAGAAGTGCTTGGTTTACTGTAGTCATGTTCTCTAGTTGATATAAAAGCATCACCTTTCATCATATACACATTCGTGGATGTAGGATTATTCGAAGACGGAGAGGGTCCTTGGCTGCCCCCTTCCGCGCTTGTAGATGCTTGGGTTAGGTTTTTCCCATGTTGAAATGGATTGGTTAACACGATAGGTAGTTGTTGTATCACAAACTTTTGGGCCTCTGCAAGCCGAGGACATTGGTAGGTCGAGTGGTCTTCCGCACATAGGTTGCACAGATACCTCGCCTTTTGTTTCTTAGTGTTGCCCTCACCAGCATTATTAGTGGGTTTCTTATCCCCCATGCCCTTCTTTCATTATTTTTTCTTTCCATAAGGCTGTTGGGTGGCCTTTGGATTTATCGATTGTACTATGTGTACATCTGATGTTTGGGTAGGGGGAGCAACCAAAACAGTAGTTTGGCTAGCCGTTGTGTGTTGTATAGACAATTGCTACAATTGCTTCATCAGTTGTTCAGCGGGCTTTGTTTGTGCTGAACCAAAAATACCATCGGCATGTGGTCCAGCTCTCTGTCTGGTTTTATAAAGTATTGAGCGTGGCGCATCTGGAAAGATCTCGTATAATAAACTGGACTGAGAGTAGATTAGCTCAAGATGTTGAGCTCTCATGATGGCATATTCTTCGAAAAACACTCCCGACGTCGCGACGTCTTTGGATAATTGTGGGACCAAAGACTTAAGGAACCACTCAAGCAAGAATGCTAGTGGGACTGGCACCTTAATTAAACTCTTCTGGCATCTCCATTCTCAGATGTGATCAGAGATATGGTTTGCTTTTGTCTGTGCGAAATTGGCCAGCAATTTTGTGTCAGCGTCGTATCACACAAGTAATTGGAATGGTTGAGGAAATCCATCGCCAATTCACTGAAGGAAGAGTATCTTGAGCGGTCGAGCTCAATGTACCATTTTGTGGCACTCCAAATGAGAGTACGTTGAAACAATCACAACTGTATGAAGTCATCCTTTAATGAATTAGACGAGCACCAAAGGTGAAAAGTAGTCACATGATCTCCTAGATCTTCATTAGGCTTGGCCTTGAACTTTGGTATGTCCGAAGGAAACTTTATCGTCATAGGGGACCAATGCGGATCGTGACAGATAGGGTCATTCAACAACCTTCTCAAGTCTGGCAAATGCAAGGTTGCTAGGAAAGGTAGTTTGGGTTGTTGGTGATAACCATGGAAAAAGGGACCAGTAGTTTGACTGGAACCAGGTTGCCAGGAAAAGTTCGGTTTCTAGCCTGGTTTCTAGTAAAAACCATGGCCATGACCAACATACGGATTCTGTGTGTGAGGAGACATCATCGGCTGATTCCCAAAATTGGATGTAGATGGTTGGGTGTGCATTACAATCTGAGGACTTTAGGAAGGGTTGCCCCATGCCGATCCCATGGGCATAGGCATAGTACTTTATCCGGAGTTCCATTGGTTGTGAAAAGAATTTCCCCATACCAGCATTCCTGATGAGGGAAATGATCCCTGCCAAGAATTCCAAGGTCCCGATGAGGAACAAGTTCCTGGGTTTGCCCCCTGTGTAGGAATAGTACCCTGCATAGGAATAGGTTGTCCGTAACCGGGGTTTCCCCTAGTCACGAATACATCTGACGGGAAAGCATTGTTACCAAACACACCAAATAAAGAAAACAGTGTCGAAACTACCAGCATATTATGAGAAGGTGGCCCTTGACTCCCTACTCCAAATAAACTATAGTGTGTGGGTGGCCTCCCGTGACTCCTTGACGGATTGTTGGTGGGTGCCACCGAGCGAAGGGGACGAAGGAGGTATATGACCTCCCCTGTAAGGGAAAGCATTAAAAGGAGCTGAAGTGCCCCCCATGTTTCCTTGGATAGGAGTGTTAGAGCTCCCTACCCCAGACCTAAAGTTTGTAAAGTGGAGTAGGAAATTACAGGACTTGTACCTGAGCTAGGCATCCTGTATGAAAATGGAGGGCCTATCGCACTCGGTGTGAAAGGGGTAGTGGTTGCCGCCATAGATGGGATTGGACCACTGCTCGGGGTAGAGGCGGTCGAGACCATGGTGGCTCGGACCAGTGACGGTAGGTGAGGAGATGGAATATCCCCTGTGGTGACAACGTAGTGGGAATTAAGGAATTCCCAGAAGAAGTGGCAGCATTTGTTACCATTGTTGCGTGCGACACTATCTGGCACTCGTAAGGGTGAATCTGTATTATGATGGGTGCCGAAAGACTAGTGGTTGGATTTTCAGATGGACCAAGAGCTTTCGATCCAAGTTCTAAAACGATCATTTCCTCCAGATGTTGGTCGGGTACAGTTTCCTGTGACCCAGTCGCTTCAACAGACCCTTGTTGGTCTAGCTTTCACCTCAATGGTGGCGGAGGTGGCTCTAGTGTAACCGATGATAGGCCCAGAAGCCTTCGTGACTGGCGGAGCTCATGATCCTCCACTGTGTGAGAAGATCAAAGACACGCTAGGGCTTTCTATTCATTCAAAAACAACACACACTAAAAAGGTCCCTCTAAGATAAAACAAGAAAACACTAAACTAGTTGGAAGAACATTTACAACAACCAACACTAGAGAAACTTACCAGTGCAAGTGAAACTCGAACACAGAAGCACCCTCTAGGTATACTTTGCAAAGCGTAGCCTGATGTCTATCCTAGGTACCGTGGTATACCCCCGCAGTCACCTGTGTATGTCTCTAAAAAATATAGGCAACTAGGTTGCCAGCGCTCGAACAGTCACCAGGCGGGTATAGTCGAAAGTCGAGTAGACCACAATGAGCAGGGTATCGAGCCCGAAACCTGTCAAGGGTATCGAAGGCAAGTTGTCCGGAAGACAAATGAGGACCTTGAATGGATTCGAGACCCACGAAGCTCCATGGCAAATGCAATCGGAGAAATCCCAAGACAAGCCCTCTATATGTGTTCTCCACTACGATTGGTCTAGCTTTCAAGGGGTTATCTCTGCTACCTTTCCACACGCGACCTCGTGTTTAGCCCCTGTGTTAGAGGGGGGTCCTGGATAAATTTCATGATACTGGACTTTGACACTCCCTAACTCAGACTTCAATGTTTGATTTAATGGCCTTGAAGAGTTTCCTCTCCAACCTAATTCAAGGGCCTAACCCTAGACTAGTTGGTTGACCTTACAAACATAAAAATTCTAATGAATTTTAGATTCAGTGTTAATTTTTATGGATTTTCTTAATTCATAGGTTACGAAAGTGAAACTAGTGATGTTTGAAAGACGAAAGAAAAATAAACAGAAAGATGGAAACAAAATAACCTCTTCTTGACTCAAAACTTGAACAACTTTTCAAACTAAAAATTTTCTAAGATCTTTGAACAAAAAAATCAAAGAAGGATTTCACTCGACTACGGGCTACTTATGATCTAAGTAAACCCTCAAGAACTTATGAAAGAAAATACTTTTCCTGGTTACTAATGCAAACCAACACTATTTAACCAAACAAAGAAATAAAAGATTTTTTTTTTATTTGAATGTTCACAAAGCAAAAAAGAAAAATATCAACAAGTAAAAACCAAGAAAACTTCTAGCCTAAGCGTAGACCGCAAAGAGTCACTTTAAAAATAACACACAAGCAAATTAAAACTGGACTCGCACACTTGTCTAAAGACCCTATAAAAAGAAAATTTTGAGGAAAACTTCTTAATGAAAAAGAAAGTTATTTCTGTGATCAAACCTAAGTTACTGACCACTATGACAGAGACCCAAAAACATGAGAGGTATAACTCTTGTCAAAGGAAAGGATGACTACCTCACCTTAAACAAAAAATTTCTCCACAGGCATGCTGCTGACAGTTCAACAACAAGTGTGTGCACGCGAGCTGTGTAAAGTTAGGGCGTGTGTACATGCGTGCTAGCCTTATACAGGTCATGTGTATCTCTGAAACTCTAAGACAAATGAAAGGCCAAGAAAGCCAGCCCAGGAAGAGACTACGGGTATTAAGAACTAGGATCTCTTGAAGACTCGGACACTTACTTTAACAGAAAAAATAAAACAATTCAAGGAAAACTTCATAGAACAAAGCAATCTGAGGTGAAACCTAACCTATAGACTGCAAACAACAAAGACTAGAAAGAGTTCCAGAAAACCCCTGAGAAGGATTATTTCTGACATGGGAGAGGATGACTGCCTCTCTAAAAGAAATTTTATGGAATCATACACGCGACTAACACTTCCTCAGCTAGCATGTACATGCGGGCTATGTGAAGGTAGGGCGTGGATACACATGTGCAGACCTTATATAGGCTGCATGTACCTCTGTGGGTCTCAAGAAAAAAATGCAGTCAAGCAAAGAAACAGAGATAACTGGTATGGAAGACTAGAATCTTTGTCGGCTCAGACTTTTGCAGAAACTTTAAAAACAAGAAATGAAACCAGTTCTTAAAAATACCCAAGAAAAAACATTCCCATAAACCCTAGAGATCCCCAGTATGGTTGCCAATTCTATTGTGAGTGGGAAATCCCTCCTACGGACTAGCACTAAGGGTTTTATCATGCATGTAGAAATGACCTAAAGATTCTTACTTTTTACCATCATCCCATGCCTAAACCCCATTATTCATATGTAAATACAAGGCTCAAGAGATTAAGTTGACGTACCTTATTTTTCATGTTTGATGTCGATCCCTTTTCGCGCTTGGTCGTTCTTTGACTGCAACTCTCCTCCCAATGCTGACATGCATTCACTAAAGACAAACAAAGAACTCCACATGCATTTGATCTATGAACTAACGGGTTAGAGATTTAATCAATCATACAATCATTATTCCAATAATGACAATCTCATATAATGGGACGGGAAAAGAAATTCTTTTATTAACTTCACAATGATACCTTACAATGATAAAGTCGGCTACTGCTCCTCGATCCTGGTCCTGGGCTCTTCTTCCACTGTCTTCCAACTGCTTTTCTCTACACTTCTCTTTGCACAAGGATGGCTAAAGGTTGGGACAAAGGGAATGCTTAATCAGGTATAGTTTCTTTACTATGATTCTCCACCCTTCAAATGGGACCCCTAACCCTTCTTTTATAGTCTAGAAGAAGCTAGGTATTTGGTCGAGTGACCGGCCATGCATGGCCGAAAGTTTTAGTTAACTTACCCAAAGCTGTCTGTTTCGTCAGCAACTTTCATTTTTCCATGCTTTTGTAGGTACATGTGGGTTGTCTTGGGTCAGCTAGCATGTACACACATGCAATAATGGAGCAGGGCGTGTGGGCCTTTATAAAAGGGGTTTTTAAGAAGAGTTGTTCAACAGTGTTTTGGCAAAGAAGGAATCTGAGATGGCCTAATGCCAGGTAAGTATGTCTGGTGCAAATTAAGTTTATAAAAAAAATGCGCAGAGATATCATAGATATTCAATAATATAACATAAATATATCAGAGATGCAACCATAAACACAGAGATAGAGTAATACACAATTTCTATTAATGAAAGAAATGTACAGAGACTGTAAAAATACAGAGTGAAAGACTCGCTAGAATGGTAGCAGCTTATCTCTGAGAAGAGATGTGACAGCTACTCGCCTTCGCAAGAAGATGAGTACAATGAGGCTCTGAAGGCCTTTTTACAATAAACAATAATTCCCAAAACCCTAGACATCCAAAAACATAACCCTAGGAGATGAGGCACCAAAAGTCACGTGGGCCCCGTTTGGGTAAGTTAGTACATCAACTTCTCGAGGTCATAACTTTTGCATACGATCTTCATTTTAGGCGTATGATAGCTCATTGGAAAGGCATAATCAAGGAGATTCATTTTGGGGGATCAATCATACCTTTGGCTATCATTGAGAACCTCGATATTGAAAAACCTTCATTTAGGGCCTCAAAATGGCCCTAGAAGTTAAAACCTGCCAAAAATAGTAAATGGCCAAAATAGCCAGAAAACTATTTTGAGCCAGTAGAAAAAGGTGGGTGGTCACCGATATCCACTTGGATCAATCCTCCATCCTTAGGAAGCAATGGTATCCATTGCGTTGAGTTCCTGGGGGAGAGGGAAAAGCGTTTGTTGGATCTGCATCTTGGTGAGCTGCTTGTATTGTTGGAGACATTGTGTTGCTCAGTTTGTGGTAGTATGTCAAGAACCTGCTAAGGTTGAGGCTATTCAACAAGTTGAGATACATGAGAGGATGGTGTGCAGAAGGAGTCTTTGTGCTTTGCTACAGCCTTGTTGACCTACTTATGTTGGATAGAAGGTGCTTGGGGCGAGGTTGTAGTGGTTGAAGCTTCCTTCTGTTCTCCTTTGAACAGATT
Source organism: Picea engelmannii (assembly GCA_009831015.1). Lineage (NCBI taxonomy): Eukaryota > Viridiplantae > Streptophyta > Pinopsida > Pinales > Pinaceae > Picea > Picea engelmannii. Next base: position 99,449 of record ML786296.1, on the reverse strand, counting down.
GTGAATAAGCTAAATTTTGTAGTATGAGATACTACCTTGTGGCACTTTTTAGGTAGAACAATAGTTGGAACTACCTCTGGTATTCTGTAGAGATGACCCCCCAAAGTAACAATGACACTACGGGGTCGAGACTCATAAACAACATGGTGCTTCCACATATATGGTTGGCCCAAGAGAACATCACAGACATACAGTGGGGAAACATCACATAATACCTCATCCTTGAAGAGCTAGATGTCATATGACAATCGACATTGCTAGTTGACATGGAGATCTCATCCTTGGCGAAGCCACCCAATGTTGTATGGTTGTAGGTGTGGTGTTGTCGACAATCCTAACTATTTAATGACCTCTACTGAGATGACGTTCTTCTGGATTCCACTATCAACAATAAAATGCAGCGGGGTCCCCTTCACCCACATCTGTGAATGAAAAAGGTGCTCCCCCTCTTTGCGATCTATTGGTTCTTCTGGTTGAATTGTCGTGGTTGCAAAAATAGCAGTGGGGTTTGCGTCAATGATCTGTCCTTTACCAGTATTTTTAGAATCGGATTCTGAATCAGGGTTCGGCTCCTTGTCTTTGATATCGGCCACAATGACTGTTTTGAGCGACATTCATCAGTGTTGTGCCAGGGGCTTTTGTGGAAATCGCACCATTTTCTGGTGTCCTTCTTTGTCTTCCCGTGACCCTTCTTTTCCCATGTCTTGGACTGGTTTTCGAGAGACTGTTTGTTAGGGTTGTCTTTGTCATACTTTGGTTGTTGTGGATTTACATATCCAAAATCTCGTTTGTTCTGGTGCTTAAATTTTTGCTCGAGTTTAACAACGTATCGATAAGAAGCACCGAGTGATGAGATGTCTAGAAAATCTATTTCAGTCTGGATGTATCTGTGTAGAGCCCCATGGTATTTCAGAACCAAATGTCGCTCAGAGTCTTTGATACCCAGCTTGGTGCGCAAGGTATGGAAGGTATTGGTGAACTATGGAACTACTTGTCCCCTCTCTTGTCACAGTGTGGTCCATCTCATGTACTGGTCCTCATAGTTTCCAACAGGGTAATACTATTCCTTTACCGCATCCACAAAAAAATCCCAAGTGGGATCGGCCCCATATATTTCAGAATCCTCTGTGGAACTCTGCTCCCAATAAGTTTCCCACCAATGTTTGACATGGGGGAGAGCTTTAAGGAGTGAGAAGGTGATCTTTTTTTTGTCGAAAAATTTGTGAACAAAGAAATAACCTTCTAGCAATTTAACCAATTGTCTAGGGCTTCTGCATCTATCTGTCCTTCAAATACATGAATATCAAAATTAACTTGTACCTTGAAAAGAGAGGTGCCTCCAAAGTGGTCTCTTGATGAAGATTGCCTATTGCTATCATCAAGCGTTGAAGGATGTCGGAAAAATTCTCCATCATTTCGTCCCTCTGTCGTGTGAGAGCTTGCTCCAGTAACAGACTAATAGGATCATCTGCTCCGTCATTTTTCTTTTCTTCTGCCATTGAGGGTTTCTTGGGTGTGTGAGAGTGATTGTCCTCAAGAGAGACAATCTTGAGACCCAACTTTCTATACTCGAACCTCATTGGGGACATGCACTGAAAAAAACGATCAAGAATAGCCTGCTCTGATACCACTGATCCGTTTATTTTCGGCACGAAATGAGATCGGAGATATAATAAAGAAATGCACAGAGATATCATAGATATTCAATAATATAACAGAAATATATCAGATATGCAACCATAAACACAAAGATATAGTAATACACAATTTCTATTAATGAAAGAAATGTACAGAGACTGTAAAAATACAGAGTGAAAGACTCACTAGAATGGTGACAGCTTATCTTTGAGAAGAGATGTGATGGCTACTCGCATTCACAAGAAGATGAATACAATGAGGCTCTGAAGGCCTTTTTACAATAAATAGAAATTCCCAAAACCCTAGACATCCAAAAACATAACCCTAGGAGATGAAGCGCCAAAAGTCATGTGGGCCCCATTTGGGTAAGTTAGTACATCAACTTCCCAGAGTCGTAACTTTTCCATACGATATCCGTTTTAGGCATATGATAGCTCGTTGGAAAGGTGTCATCAAGGAGATTTATTTTGGGGGATTAATTATGCCTTTGGCTATAATTCAGAACCTTGATCTCGAAAAACCTTCATTTAGGCCCTCAAAATGGCCCCGGAAGTTAAAACCTGCTAAAAATAGTAAATGGCCAAAATTACCAGAAAATTGTTTTGAGTCAGTCAGAAAAGGTGGGTTGCCACTGATATCCACCTAGATCACATGGCTATTTGGGCCTGGGAACCCCTCACAACAAAATCCAGGAAAGGGCGGCCCCAACCCACATAACAAAGGACAGAGCAAAGATGGACAGTATTAGGACAACCATTCCAAGCCGCAAGCAAAGAAGGACACTGGAAAGACAAAGAAAGACATCAGGAAGTGGTGCGACTTCCATAAGATCCCTTGGCATAAAACTGTTTACTGCCACTCAAATTAGTCGTTGGTGGCCGAAGTGAAAGCCTCTGAATCAGATGTGGATTCTGACTCTGAGCCAGAACCAGAAAGGGGAAGATGGATCATTGACGTGGATCCTATTGCCATTGTTGCTACCACCAAGCTCTAGCCTCATGAACCAGATGATCCAGAAGAAGGAGAGCGCCTCTTCCATTCACAGATGTGGGTAAAAGGCACCATGCTGCACTTCATCGTTGATAGCGGTAGCTATAAGAACCTCATCTTAGCAGTGGTCGTCAAGCAGCTGGCCCTGCCAACAACGTCGCACCCACAACCCTACACCATTGGATGGCTCCGCCAAGGAAGCAATCTCTGCGTTAGCCAACAGTGTCGACTGTCGTACGACATCAAGCCATAAAAAGACGAGGTATTGTGTGATGTTGCTCCTCTCGAAGTTTGTGATGTTCTTTTGGGCCAACCTTATTTATGGAAACTCCATGTTGTATATGAGTCTAGGCCTCGTAGTGTTATTATTAATTTGAACAGGAAATTTTACAGGATACCTGAGGAAGTCCCACCTAGTGCTATTTCCTTGATCTCTGCTAAGAAATGCAAGAAGTTCATCTCTCAGACAAGGAAGTTTGTCTTCTTCTTGATTCGCTCTCAGAATAAGTGAAATATCACAGCCACATCTAGGGTCTCTACAGCCGACCTCTCCAAATAGCAGAAGCAAGTAGATAAGGTCGTGGAAGAATACTCAGATATCTTCTCCTCACCTACAGGGGTACCTCTACACTGTCAAGTCAATCACCCCATCAATCTGACCCCTGGTGCACCGCTGCCCAATGGGCCAGTCTATCACCGCTCTTTGTTAGAGAATGAGGCGATCACGCGACAGATCCAAGAATTGCTTCACAAGGGGCACATCCATCCCATCTCATCACCTTGCAAGAGCCCAATTGTCCTAGTACATAATAAATATGAAACTTGGCAACTCTGTATTGATTACCGGGCTCTGAATAAAATCATAGTTAGAAATTGGTACCCGATTCCCTGAATCAATGACCTCCTTGATCAACTCATGAGGGAAAAATACTTCAGTAAGATTGATCTAAAGTTTGGCTACCACCAGGTCTCGATAGAACAGACAGATGTATGGAAGACCGCCTTCAACTCAAAGGAAGGCCTTTTTGAATGGTTGTTCATGCCCTTTGCTTTGACAAATGCTCCAACAACTTTCATGAGGATGATGGAAGATATCCTGTGACCATTCACTAATACTTTTGTAGTAGTGTATCTAGATTACATTCTAATTTACAGCAAGACTTGGGTCGAACACTTGCAGCAGATTCAGCAGGTTCTGCACACCCTGCAGTAGCACAAGCTATACGCCAACTTGGAAAAATGCTCCTTCAGCATGGGAAGGGTCCATTACCTGGGCTACATCATTGATCAGCATGGCATACATGTGGATCTAGCCAAGATCCAAGTCATCCATGACTGGCCAGCCCCAACCACACTCACTGAGCTTCAGAGCTTCTTGGGCCTTGCCAATTTCTACCACAGGTTCATGTTGGGATTCTCCCATATTGCATGGGCCCTCAGCCAAATAAACAGGGGTGGTGGTAAGGCGAAATTTGCGTGGGGCCAGTCCCAACAACAAGCGTTCGATGATTTCAAGCAGTGCTTGTGCTCAACCCCAGTACTTTCACTACCAGTCCTGCAGCATCCTTTTGAGATCGAGACAGATGCTTCAGACTATGTTGTGGGAATTGTTCTTACTCAGCATGGCCACCCCGTGGCCTATCATAGTGAGACACTGTCAGATATTGTCTGTAAGTACCCTACTTACGACAAAGAAATGTACTCCATTGTGCAAGCCTGCCACCAATGAAGACATTACATTCTTGGGAAGGAGACAGTCATCCACACTAATCATAAGCCACTGTAGTTCAGGAAGACACAGGGAAAATTGTAGAATGATCGCCGTCAAATGTGGTCCACATACTTGCATCAATTCCACCTCAACATCAAGTATAAAATGGGAAGCACCAATCACGTTGTTGATTGCCTTAGCAGACCACCAGTCGCAGCACTCACCACGCTGCTAGACTCTTACGGCCATGAGACCTCTGGATGGCCCCAACTCTATGAGACATACCCTTACTTCGCCACCACCTACCAAATGTTGGGTGCAAATGCAGTTGTCAATAATTTCCATCTTCAGGATGGGTTTTTGTGTCGTTTGGGCCATATTTGTGTTCCATCAAGCGAGCGAGCGAAGATGATCTAGGAAGCCCACTACAGTCGGGTGGCAGGACACTTCGGTGTCAAAAATACAATGGCGATGCTAAAAATACATTTCTACTGGATGAAACTTCGACAGGAGTTCAACAAGTATATCCGGTCCTGCAATGCTTGTGCTATTTTCAAACTGACCACTAAGAAATAGGGCCTGTACACCCCTCTTCCTACCCCTCACAGGCCATGGGAATCCATCTCAATGGACTACATGTCAGGCCTCCTGTCCACCAAGCGGGGAAATCACTGTGTTTTTGCGGTTGTTGATCTCTTTTCTAAGATGGTGATTCTAGTTGCCTGTAAGAAGAGCATCACAGCAGAGGCCACTACCAAACTCTTCTCTGAACGAGTCTGGGTACATTTTGGAATCCCACAAACCATTGTCTCTGATCGGGATAGTCGATTTCTCAGCACATTCTGGTCGAACCTCTAGTCATTGTTGGACACCAAGCTCACCAAATCCACGGCCTTCCACCCCCAGACAGATGGCCAAACCAAGGTTTTAAATCGAATGATTGTGCATATCCTTCGCATGTATAATTCAAAGCACCCTCGCACATGAGATGAGAGCCTTCCCTATGTCCAGCATAGCTACAACCGAGCCCTGCATAGCTCAACCGGCCACAACCCCTTTCAAGTGGGGTTGGGATTCCAACCATTGGGTCCCATATATGTTGCACTTCCCCTTGCAGTCACCTCAACCGACTCATCTCCTACTCCAACTGAAGCTGACAAATCCACCCGGTTCATTGAGTAGATCCACCACATCTACCAACAGGTTCAGGATATCCTACAGAAGTATAATGACAAGTACAAACAGTGCCATGATCAACATCGGGTGCCACATAAGTTTTAGGTGGGCAACAAAGTTTGGTTTCACTTGGAGAAAGAACGCCTTACAGGACCCCATCGAAAGCTTCGCCCACTTCATTATGGGTCGTACACTATTGTTGGTTGTGGAGCCTGATTATCTTCCTGATTTATAGGTCTTTTACTTTCAGCCGTGTTTATACCCCATGAAGTATTTACACCCCAGAGGTATGTACACTCTTCCATGCGGGGGAGTGCAGAGTGGGGGTACCCCCTCTACGGGGTCCGGGGGGCCTATCCCCCCGGCTGGGGGGTCTAGGGGCAAGCGGGCCCCCAGCGGGGGTTCGGGGGCAGCGTCCCCCGATGGGGGTTCAGGGGCGAAGCCCCCGAAGCAAAAATTTCCTTGTAAAAGTATATTGTAATTTCATTGTAAATCTGGACCATTCATTATAAGGTCGCAGATCTAACGGTAGAGATTATGTTAGGGTTTTTTTCCCTAGAAGGCAACCCTCTTTTATGAGGGAAATGTATCGCGACTATGGGTGGTGGTGAATATTGTATTTTGAGAGAGGATATTGTGATAGAAAGAAGAGGAAGTTACAACGGGTTTTGTTGTAGGTTGTATCCCTTCATTTGCTGGATAATAATAAAGGAAGGACCCGACAATTTCTCTGGTGGATGTAGCCCACACTGGGTGAACCACGTAAATCTGTGTCTCTCTTGTATTGTGTGTCTTCTATGTTTTGTTTCTGCATTTGTTTTATTTTATTGCTCTGCGGTCCTGTTTTTCTAACAACTGGTATCAG